>OMOT01048587.1:0-22990 GCA_900312575.1 Acanthochaenus luetkenii
TTAACCCGAAGGGCTGGATGGACGAGGAAAAGATGAATGAGTGGCTGAGAGAAATTTACGTCAAGAGACCGGATGGCTTTTTCCACAAATCTCCGTCCCTATTGATCTGCGACTCCATGCGCGCCCATCTCACCGATGCTGTCAAAAACCAAGTGAAGCAAACTAATTCGGAGCTTGCCATCATTTCGGGTGGATTAACTAAAGAACTCCAGCCGCTAGATATTGGTGTCAACAGGGCGTTCAAAGTTAAACTGCGAGCTGCGTGGGAGCAGTGGATGACAGAAGGCGAACACACATTCACCAAGACAGGGAGACAGCGCCGGGCGACTTACGCTACTATCTGCCAATGGATCGTGGATGCCTGGGCTAAGATATCAGTCTCAACTGTGGTCCGAGCTTTCACGAAGGCCGGAATCATCACTGAACTGCCAGGTAACAGCAACGACACTGACTCGGATAATGACGAGGGGGATCCGGGCATGCTGGATGCCGTACTCGCCCAACTGTTTTTCTCGGACACTGAAGAGTGAGTGTATTGTGTTGTATTTTACGTGTTATAACTTAACAATGTTGAGTTATTGTGAATACGCTCATTAACGTTTGCACAATGTTGAGAGTTAATGTGAATATGCTAATGTTTTATTTAGCGGTATCAGACTGTTTTTTTTACGTGTTACAACTGAACAAGGTTGGGAGTTATTGTGAATACGCTCATTAACGTTTGAACAATGTTGAGTTATTGTTAAGTTTGACTGACTGACTTATCTGACTGTTTTGTTTCGCTTGATGCGCCTTATAGTCCGGTGCGCCTTATATATGAAAAAAGATCGAAAATAGACCATTCATTGACAGTGCGCCTTATAATCCAGTGCGCCATATAGTGCGGAAAATACGGTACATATGGGTGTTAAGGGGGTAAATAAACAACTCATTTCAGAGATAATTGCGGCATCGAAGTCCACAAATTACAGAGCTCAGAGAGCACAATAACTTGTTGCTCTGTTGTCTCTTCACGTGGGAGAGAGTACTGTATAGCTAGAGCTAGTTATACAATTTAGACCTAACGTTACAACCATAGACTTATAGTTACATTATGACAACAACATGGTCCAGTGTTTAGTACCCGACTGCAACCGTTGGCCAGGAGTGCACTTCATTATACCGCTTCCCATCGTCTCAGTCAGCGAAGGAGTGGTGGATCCAACTCATTAGGTAAGTTAAATCAACATCTTATCAAAGCAGATATCAGAACTACCAGCTAGCTCACTGGTTCGCATGCAATACACAGCTGTCTCTATAGCAACATGACACTATATTGAAGGTTTGTTTACATTCAGCATACATCATGAACTTCCCATATCATACGTTTTATAATCCTATGCCTGTGCGCTTGACACACCTACCAAATCGGTGTTGACACCCACTACGCAAGTTTGTTATGCTATCACCATAACGGCCTATAAGGGTCATGGATATTGTAGTGTAGTGACAGAAAAAACATGGTATTTCTCTAACAAGGTTGAAACACTCATCACAGCAACATTGAGTATAGTTTTCTGATCTCCGAGACTCCGGGGGTTCTCTGTTGCGTAATATGACGGATATCACTAAATGTAAAATCCCTATAAGTCTGGAGAATCTGCGTAAAAAGCAACTCTATTGGTTGAAATATTTATTTTGGAGAGGAAATTGCTACCGGTATCTTGCCTCTTGAAAACCGGAAGTAAGACGCCCACTAATGTCTCATCTTGCGGTGTTCCCGAATGTGCACATTAATATGAAACATATCTTACGGTGAACAGAACTTATTTCTAAATGTAAAGCATGATATTAAAATTAAATGGTTGAAAAAAAACCATCACAAATCACACTAGAATGGTCCTTTCACCTAGATGAAAAAGGACATGTACGCAAAAGAAATATCACAGAAAATCTGGAGAAAACATGAATAGAGAATGGCGCAAAGCCATTTTCAGGTTTTGGGAAGCAGTAAGCACAAACGTCAAGATCAGCTTAATTGATTATCCTCGATAAGGCCAGCCATCAAATACAACAGGTCATATTCTGTGCGCCCAGTTTTTTCTAATGCAAAAATTCTACAACTCAATGACCCGTCAGCTCATTCAAAGAAATTTAGGAATATGTTTTAATCTTCTTCACGTTCTTTTTAATCCATTCCCAATTAGAAGGAACTACTAAACGTAACATCATAGTTGGATGTGAGAAGAGCTGTGAAATTACTGAACAGCCCACCACCAAGAAATTATTCAAGGCTATTGTACTGAAAAACTCTCTTCAATCAACCATCTGCCCCAATGCTAAGGCAGTGGCAAAAAAGATGAGTTGTATATACTTACTGAGGTCTTGCTGGGGTTAGAATGTGAATTGGAGCTATGAAGGGAACTGTGGTTGTGAGAATTTTCTTGTGGAGAATAACTGGTCCCTGCAACAGAGCACAAGGAGACCACAAAACAGACATCAGTAATGGGAAAAACAGCCATAACATGTCAAATACAAGGACATTAATGTAAAAAGCCTAGTAAAGAACTAAAAATTTAGTAGATGTTAATTCCATCAATCAATCATATATTAACTGACAATGTAGGCCATGTACCTTTCTCTTTTTTGTTGTTGCTGAAATAATTTTCCAACACAATATGGCGCAATTTAATGAAGCAGACAGATTGGTGGAAAGGGAATGCAGGAAGATTCCCAAGGCCGGCAAAGTTGGCGCAACAATATTTCTGCATCCCCGGGACATCTGTTCCATCTGAGTGTGTTTTCTGCAGCTTGACTCACTGTCAACAGGCTGCACACTCGACTCACCACTGATCATGAATATGCTCTTATTCTAAAATAAAAATGAGTAGATTAAGGTCCGTTGTCGGGGGTCAGAATTTTATTTTTGAAGAAGAAAGAAGGCAGAATACAGCTGCCTTTAGGGATAGGCGGTATAACGGTTGAACCGGTATACCGGTAGAAATTCATGCCACGGTACAGATATTTTTTTTTCCTTCACATTTACAAATGTAACACACAAAGCTAGCGAACTGCGTGCGGCCATTAAAAGATAATAAACTAGTTTGTGGAAAAAGACGATGTCAAAAAGTTGGTCCATTACTGGCTTCTAAAACAAAACACATGAGTAGTGCAATGTAAACTTTGATGTAAACAAACACACGCTTTCTGAAAAATTCGCTTGAAAGAAAGGTGCTTCGTCTGGAAGTGGTTTGGGTTTAAAAAGGCGGACCTTGAGCAGAAAACTATAATCTGCAAGCAATGTCGGGCGAGTGTTGTATCACATCAAAACAAAACATATCCGCGAGTATGAGGAGAGTGCTAGGATGCACGCAGACACAAGCAGTCCCCCCCACAAGTGACACTAAACGAAAAACCACTACACACATCGCTAGCCGAGTCACTTTTCAGCGGCTATCCGTAAAGCGAGCAGTACAAATTCCATAACAGAGTACCTAAGGACATGGTGCCTACACAAACCATTGAGCGAGGAGGCATTGATGAAAACACTGGATCCGAGGTATGTGATGCCAGGTCAAAAATAGCCAAACCGCTATACATTACATTACATTACAGCATTTAGGAGACGCTTTTATCCAAAGCGACTTACATACATTACATTACAGTATTTAGGAGACGCTTTTATCCAAAGCGACTTACATGTCATACCGTTGGCGGAGGCAGCCATGCAAGGTACCAACCTGCTCAACGGGAGCAATTTGGGGTTAGGTGTCTTGCTCAAGGACACTACGACAGATTTTTTCCCGGGAGGAGCTGGACTCGAACCGCCGACCTTGGGGTCAGGAACTCTACCTCCTGAGCTACTGCCGCCCATCACACCATGCACCACACTACACACAAACACATATATTTAGTCTTTTTGACTGTGGGAGGAAACCGGAGCACCCGGAGGAAACCCACGCGAACACGGGGAGAACATGCAAACTCCCCACAGAAAGGGCCAGGCAAGATTTGAACCCAGGACCTTCTTGCTGTGAGGCGACAGTGCTAACCACTGCGCCACCGTGCCGCTATACCTATGTTATACAGGAAGTGCTGTGAGAAAGAACTTCGGAGCGTGACACAGTTTGCTACATACAGTGATATACATTTTTGGCCATACCGCCCACCCCTAGCTGCCTTCTTGACAACTAAACTCGTGTGAAAACATGATAATGGGCATTAACAGGTAATGGACCAAGTCTCATAATCAGATGGCAAGATTGAGCCTGCTATTAAGTGTTAGAAATGTAAGTGCAACAGGTTATTTTGAGATTTGCAAAACATTGTTTTAATGGTTGGAGGGGTATAATAGTATGTGAGTAAGGGAGACTCCAGTGGGGAAGGCTTGAATGAAAGGCCTCTGGTGACAAGGCATTCTCACATACAGCAGGTGGGAGGAAGGACGCACTGAGCAGCACTGTCACATGCAAAAGGGAATCTGTGGCTGTACGGAGCAGTCTATGGCAATCTGTGCACATATAGCATTAGCACCAGGCTTTGGCAAGGCAAATTGTGAAAAATAAACACTGCAAAAGAACACTTCAGTTCATAAACTGAAGTCTACTCTAACCTACCTGCAATTGGGGAAATAACTGTAGTGCACACACTAGGGATGCAACAGTATGAGATTTTAATGGTACAATTTTAGCTAAACTCTTGTGATATTTTTTTCTTTCAATTCCATAACATAAATAAGCCTTAACATCCCTAGCACACACTTGACAATTCAACATTTTAATTTACTAAATTGCATTCTTAAGGTCATGACAATTTCCAAACAAGAGCAGCTCAAACAATACAAAACATTTCAACAAAACTGCAATTCAATGGTAGGTTGCGTATCACTTACTGAAATAATCAGAATTGGAAATTAAAAACTGTCAGCTGGTGCCATGTCTCACTATGCAAACTGTGAGCAATGCTTTCCCTAATGCTGGGAGCACCCTTAATGCACTGAATTAATTATTCTCCAATGGAAGTTCCTTTATTTCAAACGAGAGTCTGTCTAGTTTTATACAATACTTGTTTATGTTGACAAATCTAGACGTAACTATCTAAGAATCTTTCGACAACTCACAAAAATTATGCCATGGTAAACTCAGGTTTAAAAACACTTGCGTTTAAATGGGATTTACTTAGGTACTGAGGTTTTTCAAGTTAGCAGAAGCCTACACCTCAATGTTATCACACCTACTAAACCTGGATGAAATTAGCTTGTTGTCCTTCTCGTCTTTATTTGTCCGGTCTCATACATCAGCTTTTGACTGACTATCTAGTCTGTCTGCATGGCTGTAAGAGTAATTGGCGTTGCTGTGCATTGTTTTCTTGGCAGTCTATAATCCTAATGCTAGCAAGCCTGTAGACAAATGCAGGTGCTGCACATTATAACACATATCTTTTGTGGTAGACCTAGACACGTGATGTTTATTTACACCATGATCAGATATACCAATGATAAGAAAGCAGCAGGCGTGTGATATACCCAACAAAAAGAAGTCTGGCAAGTAATGACTATTAACTGATGGTAATCAGTCAATCATTTTGCTGTGGTCAGGTTGAAACCCAGAGGTGGTATATGAGGAAACTGTAACCAACAATATTTTTTTATAGCAAACTAAATTACTTTTACATCATAACCACAGTGTTTAACACAGCCTATGATATATTGAGTGCTTGCCATTTGTAAGTTAATGCTAGGCTGGTGATTTGCTATGTTGGCCAACATTTACTGCACTCGCCAACACCAGCGTGTGCTACTACTTTCTAAGATTAACAAACTGCAACATGTCATTGATAAGGTGCTGTAGGGTGTACAATATGTACTCTAATTCAAATGTAAATATATACACATTTGCACCTGACTTCCCCCATTTTCTCTGGGCACAACATGCAAGGTTTCAGAGGTACTTTTTGGCTCCTCCATTCATTTGTTGTGTGAAACAGAGTTGTATAAAACAGAGCAAACATAAATCTAGTTTTAGTCAAAACTGTAGCAGTTTTAGTACAACAACTATGTGCACTTGGATCATAAGATGTTGGGAGTGAATGTGTTTTGTCTGTCTCAATCAGTATAACATTTAAACTGGAGCAGCATTCAAAATTGTGGTATTGTGCTATAAGCACTTGCTGCAAAAACACAGTCCCAGGAATATAAAGCTTGTTACTCAAATACTGCAAAAAATGTCTCGCCACAAATTCAAAAATAGTGGTTCCTAGGACTGCACTGAAATACAGAGCTTTTTTTCAACCAACCAAATTATATCAATACTAGAGCACAGAAATGTTGGAATGCTCAATGCTGAGTTTCAATACTGTACCATTTAGGAAAAATGTCACCGGAGAAATCCATGTTATTGTTGTTCTTCCCACAGCCCATTGCAGTCAGTGCTGCATACAGCTTTTGCAGTGATTGTTAGACCAAAAACATGCAGTACAAGCAAAGCGACCCAACTTGAAAAGACCAACACTGCCTCAATGTGCCAATTGCCTTGAGAAAAAAGATTGAAGATGTCCTAACATACTCTTTCAAAGCAAATGCAACCATTTACCTGCAATATTACTCAACTACAGCCGGCTCTGCTTGTTTTTTGTTTACATGCAATTTAAATTCTTGCTACTATTAACATGTTTCAGACTTTTAGGGATATTAATTTTAGGACAAATTTCATTTTCTTGACATTTGACAGTGCTGTAGTGTAAGGGACAAGCTGCAAAGTCAAGTAGGAAAAAAAAAACATGAACTTTTGCAAACCTGCATTATTTTCATGTGAGCTGTGAAAACTTTAGTATTACTGGATTGCAGATTCAGGCTACATTAATCACATTAGTTGAACACCATGTTGTAACAATGTAGTTACACAGAATGAAGTCTAAACTCTTTCAAATATTCAAATAACAGACAACTTTGGATCATGAACATTACATCAGGGCTATCAGATGAATCCATAGGCTTCTTTTTTGTAAGTAAATTGGCATTCAACACTACCTTCACATCACTGAGAAAGGACCACTGTGCAACAAAACCTTCTAAATACTACGGTGATGACAGTTTTTAAGTAGTTGACAACTGAATGAGAATAAATGAACACTGAGAATGTAGATGTTTTTCTGATCATATTTCAATTCATTTGTCTGTGAGTCGGGTTGGGTATCGAGAACCGGTGCTGAATAAGGTACTGGTTCCTGATTGTTTGAAACCTAAATACAGATATGCTCCTAGACAAATTTTACCATCGGTTCTTAACCGTCTAAATTATTGTAATTAGTTCATACATAACTTGTCATTTCCTTTATAATCCAGCGTAATTACACTTTCTAGCAGGCCCCTAGCAATAACATTGACATCGTCCATTTACGTTCTGTGCATTTCAATCATGGCGGAGAGGTAAAAGTGTTAAACTAACTAAAGCAGACAGACATACAGCTAGCTGCAATTTATGTTAAAATACGTCGCATGCATGGGTGCAATAGTAGCAATCTTACGAAACACTCACAAAAATACATTGCATCCATGGTGGGCAATAGTCGTTAATTTGAAGCGGTGCAGTGTTTGAGCAAAGTTTTTGCTAGATGTGGCTCCTAAGAATTACAATTAATTCCTTGTCGAGGCAAGGTTACGTCTTATCAAAATAAAGGAGTGCAACAGTGTGAACTTAGGTAAACAACTTCAAAAGTGAGGTGATTTCTTGCCCAGCAGCAGTTTTTAAAATCGCTCTTAATTGTTATTCATAGATACTAGTCACATTGCAGCACAGCACAGAGTGTGTGGTGGCCAGTTGTATCAAACTACCAATCCCTTCACAACCGTTTTTTAAACGCTATAAACAGGTTCAAATGACTTTATGCACATTCCTCAGGGTTATTTGTTCATCAACTATCAATCTCCACAGTAACCCATCCCACTGGCAACATTGCCACCTGGCCTCTATCAGTCACGGAAAACCTTGTACCCCATCAGTCATTTGGTACTTGCTGTAGTATTCTGTACTACATTGTTTATACAGAGTAGTAAATGTTCAAAACATTAACTCAGGGACAACGGTTTTGATTGGCCTTTGTTGATAGGATGCACTCAAAGTATATCCAAGAGAATATGTTTCAAGAGTGTATCATTATCTTGTACAGTGATGCTACAACAGTTCTAATCCTAGGAACAAGCTGCTTTCTCTACAAAACATTTTCATTTAAAAGAAAAACTAAAATAAAGCGCTGCATTTTCATTCACCACAATGATGCTGCACGCATAGGTGAAATTGCTTAGCTGGCTATGCATCAGATGTGTTGACAAATACTGGGATATTTTTGTTTTCATATGTATGTTATCTTGAGAGAAAAATAACAGAATCTTACTGTAAAACTGGATTTGAGACTGTCAGTCATATCAGATTTCCCCCTTTAATATCTAACAGATTAGACAATGTACAGACAACTTGCTTCTTGTTCACTCCACCGCAGTAGTATAAAAACAAACAAACATTGAATAATGCTGGAAAACAGTTAATTTCTGATCAGCAACTAACAGCTGAGCTAGACAGAACTGGTCAAAAGAATGCATCTTGGTTCAATTGGAATTCAATGTGTTACTACTTACATTGATCACTGCATCTGTACTATGTTTGCTAGCGCCAAAATTACTACAGCTAAGCTAACTATTGCATCATACCTTTATAACATAAAGCATAGAGCAAGCAGTACATTTGTGTGTAGTCAAACACATTGGAGAGCAAGTGAATTTAAAGTAATAAGGCTTTACATTTTACAAACTTCTTAGGAAGAGACAACTTCCTCTGTGCTTCTACTTATCTGACAGCAATTATCTGTAGTCATTTAAGTCAGTGATTCATTTTTTATCTAAACACATTTAACTCTCAGTGACCAGTGTTTCTCACCTCCGTCCCTGTCTCTGGCCCGGTGTGTGTGGACAGCCTTTGCTCTACTGTGCCCGGTGCTGTCAATGTGTTTGTTTTCAGGGCTGTCAGACCTCCTGAGCATTTTGCAGGGAGGAGTGACATCTGAGGAGTCTCGCATCTTCTCATGACGGTGGTCCACTCCTGGATGGCTCTTGGATGAGTATTTGAGAGTCTGCAGACACAAATCAAATGCCTCACTAAATTCTAGCATCTGTGTACAACGATTTCACCTATTAATCACCATCAGCTAGCTGGTCTCCCAAAACATTGTCCTCTTCCAGTGAAATACCATGTCTGGCTGTCTACAGTTTCGTACGGTCAAACCACCTATGCATCAAAGATTAATATCACAGGAATGAATGTTCAGCGCTAATCCCATTGCATAACGTTATGTTATGATTTGTGGATAGCAGGTTTAACGCTGTAAATTCTTATTTACGCAACGTTACTGGACATAGATACTATGATGATGTGAAGCAATACTAATATATTGAAAAACTAATTCGCTCATTAACATTACATTTATACATAATGACAAATATAACATTTCTGACGTTAGTATCTAGGAAACTACGCGAATGACGAACGAATTATTGGCAACACAATGGCTTTTTAAATGTAAATGGGTTTTAAACGGATAACTCAACCGGTTTATCAAATATATTTTGAATACTTTGATGTTAGGAGAGCTTATCTATATCGTTAAAATGACAGATTGCGGTCAGGCCCTAATCGGACTGGCTAGCAAGCAAGCTAACGTTAGGTTGGAGCTCCAATAAAACTCGCCAGTATCAATTCCAAAACAGTCGGCTGTTATATTAATTCTACATGAACTTTAGCCATCAATACTTGTGTACACAAATATTTTCATCGACCAGATCCAAATTTCAAATACATTTATTTACTTTTCGGGTTATTTTCCGCACTGACTGTGGCCTGTTGTGCTCTCCAGAAGCCTGAACTAGAGTGTCCATTTTAATCTTATTTGTTGCTAGCCAGCTAGCTAGCGAAACGTTAGCTAACAAGTTACGTTACCTGATAGGGCTGAGAATCTCTTCGGTCGCACCTGCAAATAAAAAGAAAACGGCTGTGATTATAAGGCTTCAAGTGTCAACGTTGAGAAATAGTCGAAAGTACTGCAACAGCTGAACGTGCAAGTTTCTGGCCACTTATTTTGGTTTCAGTAAAAATGGCGGATTGTCAAAGCGTAGCTACGAGGAAAAGGCAAATCGGAATAAGTAACGTTAGAAGAGCTGTTTACCCATCGCCGAGTCTCGGTTGTTTCCTTGCATACATTACCATCAATGCCGTGTTAGTGTGTTTGGAGTGGGAGGTGAAAGACTTAACAACTGTATTATTATTTTCTTGTTGATTCAGCAACCTGAAAGCGTCAATTATCTCAGCCTAGCTTGTGGGTATTTCAACGCTTTCGGCTTCGCTAGTCGAAAGAGCGCCCTCACTCAGTCCATCTCCCACTCACACATACACACACACCAACTGTGTCGCTACCCGAAAAACGTAGCGCTGAAGCTGCGTTACAGGGTTGCCAGGTCTGAGACATTCCCCAACACGGGAAAGCCCTGGTAAAGTTCATGTTAACGAAGATACATCTCATGGAATCTCATTATAACACCAACGTGAGGTGTTGAGATGTATGTATATGTGCACGTGTGTGGTCATACACGTGAATAATTTCAGTCAGCTGTGCTATTAAATCCATTATCACATTTTCTAAAAATTGAACGTGTCATGCAAAATTTGAAGGATTAGAGAAACAAAAACTTGCAGTATGTCCATTTGTGGATGATGATTTAGGCTACAGCAATTCCATGAGATGGAGTATTGTGTAGCCCTAAACCCCACAACTGCGATTGACAAATGTGCGCATTTTCCTCAAACTGGCAACCTTGCCTGCTTCCAACGTCAACATCCGGGACACACTGGAGTCAAGTAGTCGCCTAAACTCATAAATATTACCTATGCAATAATACTGTTGTGGGGTATAAATTATTACTTTTGTTCATGTTTATTTATTCATTTAGTATACTTTAAAAACAAGTAAAACAAGCCTTCGTTTTACGTTCACGCTTTATACACACCGTTAGGTTTTATCAAGGCCTATCAAGCGTAGGCATTACTTGTTCTCTCCTGGCATCTAGTGGTTATTACATTACATTACATTACATTACAGCATTTAGGAGACGCTTTTATCCAAAGCGACTTACATGTCATACCGTTGGCGGAGGCAGCCATGCAAGGTACCAACCTGCTCAACGGGAGCAAATTTGGGGTTAGGTGTCTTGCTCAAGGACACTACGACAGATTTTTTCCCCGGAAGGAGCTGGACTCAAACCGCCGACCTTGCAGTTGCGGGGCGGGAACTCTACCTCCTGAGCTACTGCCGCCCATAACGCCATGCACCACACTACACACAAACACATATATTTTGACACTGCATGCAAAGTTTTTTCCATAGATGCATATAATTTTAGTATCTGATAATCCATCATAAATGTATCGTAGGATTACTATAGTTATTTTGCTTGAAGTGTAAAATGTGTATTATGACATTGTTTATAAATGCGGCCAAATGTTTTGGGTAAGAGACCTGTTCCACTCTATTTGAAACTTAGAAGAATAGAATAAGGACAACAGAATAAGAACAATAGTAATTATAAGTGTTGGAAGTATTCTATACAAGTATCACAACAAACTATAAGTCCCTATATAAATGTTATAGTAATACCACAGGAAATTATAAAACACCTCAACGTTTTATTTTTAAGGTTACACTTAGGCGTTAGAAATGAAAAAGGGAGTCCGTGCAAAGCAGTCTCTCTGCATCTGTTGCCTTGACTAGGTCATATTGATGGTTCAGAGAGAGTGGCTGCCAGGACAGGGCTGCTGGGTTCCATTGTTCCGAGACAATAAATCCCAGATCATATCCCAGACTGTGGACAAAAGAAGCTGCGGTTCAGCGTTTTGGCACACAATGCACATTAATGTGGGGACATTGGGGCACTAATGGGGGTGCTTCTATTGTTGGCACACATGTGGAACAAGCAGGTTGTACACACACACATACACGCACACACTTGTAGTTTGTGTGTGAGTCTGTGTGTATGTATGATTAAATATATATGTAGCCTAATATGACACCTGCCTTTGTGCTTCCAGTTAATTGTTTGATGACAAGACTGCATTCAGTGGGAGATCTGCCTCAAGCTTTAATAGCAGCACAGAGTCTGCATGCGTATCGCTTCTCAGAACAGATCCAGGATCAGTGGTCGGGAGGATCACTATTTTAAGACACGTTTTGTATAAGAACCATGAGGGAGGGAGGATCAACTCACTTGCTCTGGATGTTCCTGTGTTGGGCATTATCCACCAGGTGTTGCTTTCCTACCCTAACATGACCTGTAGGGGGAGGTATCGAACCACTTCTTTACTATGACAGATCTGTGTGAAGCGACTCACCTGTCCGACACCTAACTACTTAAATGACTGACTGCTCATAAGTGAGGCAATGCGTTTCGTTTGAAATACCTCATAGAATGTTTGTAGATGACAAAGGTTTGGCAAGGGAGAATACGTCGTATTGTTGGCTAATGTTTGCTAGGCAGGCATGTGTGCAAATGAGTGAGTTCTGATTGGGTCTTGGTGTTGCCTAGCAGTTATAATAAATCAGATTCACTTGACATACAGTATGCCTGTGCATGTTGGAATGAATTATCCCACCTTCATGTGGATTGAAAAGTAATTAATCTAAAGTATCCTTATTTTAAAAATAAAAGTATTGTGCAATTTGTCTTATTTTCAATTATATGTTATACAAATCATTTTCTAAGAAATCGTTTATTGTGTTTATAGTGCAAGTGTCGCGTTTTCTTCTGTTGTGGAGAGGCGAGGCTACTGCGGAGGCGTCAGCGGTACGTGATTGACAAAAGTATTAGCCAATGGGAATACAGAACTCAACTACTACACACGCCTTAGCAGAAAACCGACCAATGAAAGGAAAGGTTGGGCGACCGGTCTCTCCCGCACTGATCTCAGAACAGCTATGTCTCTTCCCATAACGGTCCACGGCCGTTGTGGCTAGCTAAACAAACCCGACCCCAGTACAGCGCTTAAAGCGGACCTCTTTATCTCTCGGAGTGAGGCACCGACGAAGGCGTGTCGTTTTGAACGGCTGTGTGCAGCAGACAGCTCGAGTTTACTGACGGATACACTTGACAAGAAATCACAGCCTCGAAGCGGAGAGTGAACGAAGCGAGACGTTTTGTCTGCGAAGGGACTGTTGGAGTAACCTGGGACCAGCAAGAGGGTAGCGATAGAAGAAGATAGTGAGTATCGACACATCTACCAACTTGTCTTCTCCAATGTTAAGGTAGCGAGAATCAAGCATTGCATTACCGGTGGGAAGTTTCAAGATAAAAGCTTTATTGACGGAAAGTTTCTTTTGCATTAACGTTACAAAATGTCATGTTCCTGCGGTACTCAATATAGCTTATAGTGAACATATCGTACTTTAGGGTATTTTCTTTATCCCCTTTGGTATTACAGCAGGGGTTTCTATATCTAACGCTATATAGCGTTCTTTGAAGATGAATTATAAGATTGCTAGTCTTTTTTTGTAATCTAATGTAGGTAATCTAACGAGTATACTGACACGCTTTTTGTTGTTACGTCAACCCCAATGCTTCATTCCTTTTTTTGGGGTTCCACATTTTTCAAATGCGAATTCGCATCACTTCCGGTCTTATCCTGGCTGTTTCTGTCTGACTTGACGCAGCACTTGTGTCCAGTCTTGCGTGGGAAAGTGGCTGCAGTGTAGGTCGAGCATGCCCTTCTGACCCCGTCACCCCGGTAAGCTGTGGCAGAAGTACTGTGGAGGCTACAGCGAGACAACGACCTCTAACAACCGCCCAGCGAATACTATTTGAGCTTGGTACCTGCGAGGTCTTCCACCACATCCACAGCTCCCATAATGGCTGAATTTCCTTGTGGCACAAACTTCCACTAAACACCCACAGCTGCTGCATCTCACTGAGGAACTACAGTGTGCCATGTTGCATTCAGAGGGAATGCGGAATACTGGTGCCACAGAGCGCCAGTTCACTGGGACACTCGGCACCAACTCTCCTATTGGACCCCAACTCTGTTTTCTCACATCGTAGAGTTTGTGTATGTTGTAGTGATGCAGAACACTTGTCTTCTACTGCCTCCACGTCTCCTAGTGCTAGAAGACCTGATATGCAGCAGCCCTCCGTCTCGGGATGTGGTTGGAGGTCACGTGCGAAGCGACAGCCCCTCCGTCTGGTTGTCTGGTTGCTCGACAACCCTCGTTGATCAAGACGAAACTTCAGAGCGACGTCAATAGTAGTTCATTGCTTGAAAATGCCATTACTTTGCCTTGCGATATGGACAAAATCTTCTATCCCGATATGGGTAATTTCATATCCCGATGACGATATATATCACGATACAGTACGTTTTCTGTACATGTATTATTTATTTATATTAATTATTAACGTTGCTATTATTCTTATTATTCTTATTATATTTAACATTGAAATACAGTTTTATATTGTGTTAGACGCTCACCAATGGCTAGTTGAAGATGGTGGCCAAAACACTGTAGCCGTGTCCAGTCATTCAGTACCAGTGCACTAATGTTAGTCCATTATCCTGGTTACACAGACCCTTAGACCGCTGGCTATCATCAGTCCTCTGGGAAACAGGACGTCTGTCAACATCGACTACAGTGTCCAGTCTTCTTTGATGAAGTGTATTGTCAAGCTCATGTACGGCTGTGTTGTTCGGCTGATCCACACGTTGTTGCAGCATAATATGACACGCTGCGAAGCTCCTCTTCTACTTTGGCTCGGTAATCTCCATATACGCGTGTTACCCAGTTCTCTGAAGCCCTTCCTCGCAACGGTGAATATCGTCCAGGACCGTGTCATAGCGTTGTAATGGCACTCGTGATGTATTGATGTCTTCGTGATGTTTTATCATACGGAGTGTGTCTTACAAAATATGATTTTAGATAAAGTTCCTCGTCTTGGTTGGGCTGAGGTCTGTTCTTTGTCAGAGTCTTTCACATCTTGACTAGAAAAAGGTGGGAGGCTTTCATTCTGCGTTCCAAATGGACAGGGAGTCTCACTCTGGGATTTTAATTATAAGTGAATTAGTCTAGTTCATTACTTTGGCTTGCACCAGTGTTCGGTCAATAGCATCAGTACCATGGTGAGGGTGTGTTGGCTTCACTGTCACGCCTGTAAAATGCTCTCATCTTACATGGTAGGTGGGCTTTCATTGGTGATTGCTACTTGTCACACAAGCAAAAAGGTTTTTGTTGAAGTTCTTAATGAAAGGAGAGCAGCAAAGAGTTGTCACCTGGACATTGTCTTGCCTGGGCTGGACTGGCATGCGTGCACCATATAACCACGTGGCCCTGCATGCATACAGATGTTAACATGGTTGTTTGGTTTGTGTGTGCAGTGCTCGAGTCTGTATGTGGAGGCAGACGAGGTCAGAGTGGGGTGGATGCAGCGGCCCAGACAAGGCCCAGTGTTGGAGGTTTTGCCCTGCGTGGGTGTCTGAACAGGTGTCCCGGGCTGCAATCCTGCATAGCACACATTCCCAGGGTTTTGTTTCTGGAGTGGAGGGTCACTGAGTAGGGGGAGGGAGTTCTGGGAACTGGGAATGATATGCGCGCAAGGCTCAACTCCCAGAATTCATCTGAGCAACCTGCTGATTGAGACAAAACGCTTATCCTGTCATGGCAATGACTTGACGTGTTTATGAGACGCATGTCGGCAGCCTATTGCGCTCTTCTTGGCCCAGGTCAATGCCCCGTGTTGGCTTCCATGACTGCTGATCAACAGCAAGGCTATTCGATGTTAAGGGCTGTCCAGTGGCTTGTGGGTGGGGAGAGTACAGGGCTTTGAGACTGTAACCAAAGCATCAGTTTGTATCATCAGGAGAGGTTGTCAAAGTGTCCTGGCCTCTTAAATAGCGACTGTGTTTCAACAGCATTAGCTTCTACTGAGTTCTCTTCCTGTTCCCTCAGCTACCCACAGATCTGGTGCTGCATGAGTGCTGACTACTGACATATTTAGGTGAACTTGCAGACATAGCATATGAATACAAGTATGCTATTGCAGTAGCTTAATTCAGTTATACAGTAAAGACAAGTTCAGAAAATGGTTTCATATTGCATTCATATTTTTGTCTACAATCTCCAAATCGTTTGGGTTTTATAGATATATTCCCAGGACATTGTTACATTTGTGCACAGATGTTGCAATTCATATTTCAAAATTAAAAGCTAAAATTGGACTAGATTATGAAAGCATCTTCCAGGAAGTGGAAGAACAATTCTGCAGTGGATGAGATCATCCTTTGAGTCAATCTGCTTTGGCTTATTGCTAGCTGAGGAACTCATCATCATGGTACAGATGTTGAATTGAGCAGTATGCATAGAGCGACCAGGACATCCATCTGTCCATCCAACCATCCGTACACTCACTGACCCATCTGTATTTACAGCTGTCCCCCCTTCCATTCATTCTTTCAGCCACCCAACCACCTATCCATCCATACATCCATGTGTCATCCACGTATACATCTATGCATAATCACAATCTTACTCCATTGTATCACTAATCTCCATTGCAAGTCTGCGATGGACTTGTGAGCCTACTGCCATTGTGCTGATCCCAGACAGAGATTAAAATGAAGTGGCTTGGAAGGGTCTCCGGCAGGGTCACAGCTGATGAGGATCACCATCAGTGATCCTGTCATGTTTTCCCTCTGCCTGCCCTACAGAGGTGTAGGGTTTCCCTCTGGACCCCCCAAACCTCTGCGGCGCTGGGCTGAATTAAGCCCACCCAGCAGATGCCAGCCATAAGACACTGACACTGGCTTCATTAGATTCCGGCTTGCATACATAAAACGCTGCGCTCACCCCGCAGGCATGCTGCCCTCCTTACTCGCTACAGGCCAACTTCTGATGGAGAAAGCAGGGAACGGCAGTGGCATTAAAGTAATGGCTGTGGCAGGCCCTGAACCCACAGGGAGAAGGTTAAGCTATAAGGTGTTATTTTATATAGGTCTAGACACGTGTGGTCCTAAAGTGAGATGGTTTATTAGATGGGACACCGTTTCATTCCTTTCTGAGGCGTACACTGTTAAATTCAGAAGAGCAAAGCTCCAGTTGCAAAGTACAGTTGTGGTCATCTTATTCACTCGTAACTCTGTTGGCATTTACCCTGTGGACTAATAGGATCTTGTACCCATATGTATTGCTCTAGGAATGTGCCCAAAATGCCTTGATCGTAATCTTGAAAATGAAATGTTTGTAGGGTTATTTGAGTTCATTGTTTGAGGCTAGAAAGCAATTGTAGCACACTTGGTTCCAGATACAGTTATAGATTGTAGACAATTTGTCAGTGTAGTCAGTGTAGGCTATAGCCTTACATAGAGAGGCAGTGGGTTCACCTGACTGATGTCAAGCTTATTTGTCACATGCTGGTTTATTTATGAGGGTTTTCCATTGATGGTCCCTCCATAGCATTACTACGACCATTCCCCTTATGGCTACCCTGTGAATAATTTAAAAAGCATCTAGAATAATGTCACGTATATGTGCACAAATGCAGCAGATTTGAACACAAGGTGTTGAACAAAGAAAGACATTGATTGACCTTGCCACCTTTGCCACTTGACCCCTCCTCAAGTCTGTACTGTCAGCATAAGAAACGTCTATGTTTATTGTTCACAGGTCACCCATACAAGCGGTTTACATTGCGACCTGTCAGTGCTGAGTGTCAAGTGCTGTATTAATGTGCCACGAGGTTGGCGTCTTCATTTAGCTTGTGTTGATATTCTGTGTGCTCTGGGGTGCTTGGTTACCGAACGGCAATCCTGCGACTGATGTTTGTCCTTCCTGGTCGTGATGATCTCTGAGGTCGACCGTGACTGTCGAATAAGATATGGAGACTGTAATGAAACCCTAAGGGTAATGAGAATGTCACTCTCCCTCTCCTCATAGTTTGTCACTGCAACGGCCTTTGCTCATGTTAAACGACAGAGGCAAGCATTCTCTATTGTGTCATCTTTCATCTCCCACTTACCCTTTTCTCACAGATATCGCACAATTTGAAAAGTGTATGTAGGTGCCAAATGGCCACAGGTTAAATCCCCGCAGCAGCGATGTGTGCTGTTGAAGTGTTCTTGATGAAGACGCTGAACATGAGCTTGTACAATCATTGTAAGCTGCTCTTTGTGAGAGAATCCACTAAATGCCTAAGATGTAATGTACAGCGTGAAGCAGAAACCAGAAGTATGCTTAGTTAGTATTGGGTAGGAGCACATGAAAAGGTCGAATTCAGAAGGGGAACTGGACTTAAGGTTGAAACCTGTTTTGCTTGGTTGGCCAGAATAAGCTCCCAGCTCTTTTCTGCTGGTAATGAGTCCTGCATGATTCATGTTGACTCTGTAGCTGCAGTAAAAGGACATTTGCATGACAGCTCGTAGATCAACGTCCCGACGCGATGGGGAGAGAAAGCATAGAGGGCCCAGTGTTGTTTACCTCTCTTGATCTTTCATAATCTCCCTGTAAAGCTTATGCTATTTACCCAGATCAAATGAAGTTGACCTTCCTGTAAATTAACTTGCTGTACAGGCTTAACAGATGGCTGTGTTCAATAAAACCACCTCTCATTTCCTGGTGTCACTCAAGATATCTATTCCACTCTCAACCACGTTGGAGTGTAAGCATTGATTTTGATGACTGGCAGGAGCTAGGAAAAAATGAAACGGGGAAGAATGATTGATTGGTATGCTGGTGTCTTTGTGAGGGTGGGTTGGGTGTTGTGGAGGCCTTGGGCACTTCAGAATAGTGCTGATTAGGGTGGGTGGGTTTTCTCTTGCTGCCTGGTTTCTGTCAGTTGGCAGGGTGCTGTTCCAGACAGCAGCACTGGTTTTCCCCTCTTTGTATGCAGGGTGTCTCAAGTGGTGTCAGCTGTAGCTCTGTACACTTGCTGCTATGTCTCCTGCCACCTCCATCTGGCTGAAGGCCCCCGAGGCTGCCCCTTCTTTTTGCCCGTTAACATCTCAGCGCCTTTATTTGCCCCTCTAGCACACGTCAATGTTGGTTTGGCAAAAGGAGGTGTGTTTGTGTCTGTGTGTGTGTGTGTGTGTGAATGCATGCATTTGTCTGTGAGTACTTGAAAGTATGCTAGCTTATGTGTGTGTGTGAATGCATGTTGGACAGGCATTGATTCATGTTTAGACCACTAGGCTCACTCTCCCTTTATTCCCCAGTTGCTCATTGAGTGCAATTAGAGCAGTTTAACTCTGAATACCACTTCACAACAGCCTATTAGAACCAATATGCTCTCTCCCCTCTCCGATAGCCTGGCCTATATCTGATTAAAGCGATTCAATTTGGATGATGGCAGAGAAGGGAATACTATTCTGAGGCATCTAAACCAATGAGACTCACTGTGTGCTCTGCTCTGTGCCCTGTATATCATGTAAGTACATTTATTTTGCTTAGATGTGCCCATTACTCTCCCCCATGCCACCCGTTGCCTAAACACTGTCCACTAACATGCATGCCTGCTGTCTAATAGAGATTGGGCAGGAGTACTCGTTCAGGACCGTGCAATTTTCGTTAAAAAAAACAAAAAAAGTCTATGTACAATTGTAAAAAAATATGTGACATTAATTTTAATAGGGCTATTAATAGTTACGATTTAGTTCAGGCATACAAATCGAACGGCTCATCGCAATGTCACGCCACTCGCACACTACAATGGTGGCAACCAAGCGGAGTGAGGTGTTGTATATATTTTGAGGAAACTGATGGATCAACCGTGCGGTGTAAGATATGCAATGTCACAATGTCAAATTTACCTATCATAAGCATACCAGTTTGATGATTAATCATTTGAGAATCAAGCATAACGAGAAAACACAAGAAGATGACAGGGCAGTCTCGCCTCACTTGATTCACCAGCACTGTCCAGCTCTGCTGTGAGCTCGCTAGAGCAGAGCAGATCACCCAGCTATTCGCAAAAATGGTAACCGAAGATGTGCTTCCTCTGAGCTTTGTGGCAAGAAAGGGTTTTCTAAAGCGTAAGTAAACAATATTAGTTGCTTTTGATGACAATTGCATTGGGAATTGATGAAATAATGAGACATAAACACAACATTTGCCAGGTTGACCGTAAAATGTTAAGTTTGGCTGCATATTTGCTGTGAGGCTGACATGAGTTGTCGAGCTCAGCTATTCTATGCTTGGTAGAGTCTAGTTTCATATGATACCCAACACAGTGGCATGGAGTGAGCGGATAATTTTTCCAGTTGCGTTGTAATTCTACTGTCCGTTTCCTTTTTTAGGGCTTTTATTTTGCAACGCAAATATTTTTATTATTGCCTATCAGACATTGTTTGGACAAAATACACTTGGAGCTGTTGTTTTGGTAGCGCTAAGTCCCCGTCTTTTAGAACATTTATAAAAAGGACACCATAGCCTTTTAAAAACCTTTTGTCCTCTATAATTTAGAATACCAATTTATTGGACCCGGAAACAGGGCCGTTACGATTTCATGAGAGTATTCGAACAGGGAAATCAGGTCAGACGCACATCCCTAGTGTCTAAGCAATTCATTATAATCCTAGGCCTATTAGCCAAGCATTAAAGTTGACCAAGTAATAGTGCTTTGTCAGATCTAGTGGAAAGCATAAGCCTAATTTCTGCTTGCTAGAGACTGCTGCTAACTAGAGTTATTTGGACTAGCCTAGCTGATATTTAGCTTGGGATATGTGGAGTATGTGGCCATTTACACTTATATCGTTATTCCAGTACATGCTTCCATGTAGACTGCCAGTAAGTTAGAGGCATCAATTTGGACCCTTTGGAGGTAAAGTATCCACATTCCACAACTGCTTTCAGATGGTATAGACGATGCAAAACCAATGTCAACGCCTGCCATCATTTGAGCCTAGAGCTTTACTTACCACAGATGTAATTTGGCATTTTCCCTTTATGTTAGAAGCAACCTCAAATCCAAAGAGCTGCAATCATTCTCTGCTGACAAACATATGTTGCCCACATATCAAAGGACAGACTAAGTTAGCTCTTAGCTCACCACTAATTGCGGAGTAACCTTGTGGAAAGACTTCTTTAGTACAGGTTTTGGCTCTGGTGCAATTAAAATGTGATATTTATAGTACTTTGTATTGTTGAGCCTTGAATCAGAAGGATTCTGGTGTTCTCCTACTAGAGTTCTCAACAGGCCTGAAAATTCAAACCCAACCCAAACCGAACCGACCCCAGTGAGTTCCCAGATCGTCACAAACCCCGCCTCTGTTTTGCTATATCCCATTGGTCAAAAGCATTCTCTAAAGCTGTGGTAACCTACATTCACAGTATAGTTACAGCAAACGGGAGATGAACGAATAAAATAAATAGCTACATTTTAACAAGTAGAGAACGTCTTGACAGTTGATTGACTCCAAAATTAGCAATCAGCACCATGGACAGCGCAGAGTGCTTACTGTAAATAGACATTCAAAATGTTCCTTCTTTTTTGGGGGGCAGCTCGAACCCTACTCGACCAATTAGCATAAATTGTCGGCCCTACCCGACCGGCTTTTCCGGGCCCCGTCGGGCTCGGGCTGAAATGGAGAACTTTAGTTCCTACAGCTGTGCGTGTGTATGTGTGGAATAGCTTACACTGTCAGTAGTGACGGTGACCAAGTCAACACCCAGTTGTTAGACATGAGTCGGTTTGGATTTGAATAGTGTTTGGTTTCTAGGTTTGTTTATAGTGCATCTAACCTACTTCATGTGAAAGCACTATGGATTCTCTGGATGGATGCGTTACTGGATCATTCAACCCTACTGTTTTTGTGATGCAATGACTTAATTTGAACAGTGTTAGCTTACTAGCGTATTGGGCTATAACAGTGCATTAATTCAATAAAACATAATAATGTAGCCTAGCAGTTGACACTTGATTATCTTAAGCAGTCTTGATCCAGTTAAGTGTTTGTTTGGTGTCATTGGTTGTCAAGACTTAGACATCTGCCAATCTGTTTGAAGATGGGTTTCATAGCTCAAGCTGAATGGCTTTTGTTTTCCCTCTCCTACAATGCCTGTGTCATCTGCATGCTAGGTTTAATAGATGGGGTGTGGACGGGGTTAAATGATGAAGCATGCTTTGTATTGAGGTTCCTGTGGGGGTTCCCATTCTCAGCCCACAGGACTCGTTGATGCACAGTGGGAGATGGTGGTGTGGGTGCTGGGAAAATGTGGGCAGATAAATGGTAAGGCACATAGACAGCCGAACTGACCTAACTTTTACACCACTGTGCTTGAATTTTCCAAAGAACCTGGGAACCTAAGATCAACTTAACTCTATTGTAACCCCAAAATAATCTTTAAAGTAATAATCCACAACATTTTCATATAAATAAATGTACGTTTTGTTACCCTCTTCATCACAGATTTAATATAATACGTTAGTGATTAAAATGATACCCAGAACATGACAGCTTTTACATTCGCTGTTCTAAACACCTGGTGTCAGGTAGGTCTTTCCCAGGAAAATTATTGTGACGCACAGCATTTTATGTTTCCAGCAGCAGGTTTGTTTGGAAGAAATAGAAGAAAAACTAGTAGTTAGCATGAACAGTGATAGCCACCTTGGCTGAACAGACAAGAGACTGAAAACAGCGCCACCTACAGAAACTCAGAGGAAAAATATATCACAGCAGTGGCCACACAAGGTGCCATCAGTCTCTTCCAGTCTCAAACCCACGCTCACACAATGGGTCACTATAATGGCTCTTTGCTCTTTACGTCCATCTGGCTTCCTCTCTGTTTCCGGGGTAGTCGGACTTGGATAGATACAAAGCAGCTCTTTATCAGTCCATTTTGAAGTTGTCCCTTCAGCGGCTAGCCGCTAATCTGACTGACCATCAGTAGCCTCTGTCATGGTCATAGATAGATACAGAGAGAAGAGGCAGAGATGGATAGAGAA
>OMOT01048602.1:9515-22226 GCA_900312575.1 Acanthochaenus luetkenii
CACAGGGCTCACATTTGTTGATATCTAATTCATTTGTTCAGTGATGTGAATGCAGGGGAGTGGAATTTTGTTTTGTCAGCATGGACACATGCAGTTACTGTTTGAGGGGCCACATGTGGCTAAAATGATTCATTTGACAGCTTGAGAGGCTGGATATCCTTGTGTAACAAAATTACGTAACCCTACACAGTATGAATTGCTGTTTTGTCTTTATGTTGGTGGAAGAATTTACTTTAAAAATGTATATTGCTCATGAGGTACACAGTTATGACTCTATGTGTTCACACCATGTCAAAAGAAACTCTACGTATAAGCAGTAGATGCAAGATAGATTTAATTAGCATTCATTGCATTTATTTATTGTCCTTACATAATTAATTGTCCATTCCATAATAGCCATATGCTATAGCTATCCTGGCGAGGCCTCTGCGGTGAAGATGTATGGAATGGATGTACATTGCATAAATACGTATGTGCTTATATGAGTGTATACATGCATCCATGTGTGAGTGTATTTTTGTGAGGCTCTGTGTAATCGAGCACATGACTGCTGCTTCTACTTCAACACCTTTTGTGATCCCTCTGCTGATAGTGTCAATTATTGATGTGGGTTGGTGTGTCTACGCATTCACAGCCAGCCATGATCACAGAAAAGTGCCTTTCTTAAGTCTGCATTTCACACTTATCTAAAACACATGGCCTAGGCCGGCTTGTTAGGAAAAAAATATACACACACAGAAATAACCTGGATATTGCAACAGTATTCTGTATTCACTTGAAGTGCTGCTACGTAGTATAGCGGTCAAAAGTTTAAAGCTGGGGTGGGCAACTTTCTTTTTATATTATTTGGTGGACAATTTCACAACACCCTCTCAGCTGTCAGTAATTGAAATGGTCTGAGAGAAGATCAGGCCTCTCTGATCGCCCCTGCCTCTGTTCAGGCTCACCAAAATCTCACTGCTCCCGGTAGGCCTCAACCAATCAGGTGAGTTCTCTGTGAGGAGGCGTCTCTTCTACTATGGCTCAGTCTAGTCCTGACCGTCCTGCAAACTGCAGAGAGAAAACAAATCCACAGAAGAGATTATGTGAAACAGCCATAATCCAAACTGAATACTGGGACTGGAATAAACTTATAAGGAAGTGAGTTATTTTCCTCACAGGAGCCACATTCAGGTCAGTCAGTCAACTAGTGTTAGGTTGCTATGGCTTTCAACTGTGGTAGCTAATCTATGTGTGACATGTGTTTTTTGCTGGAGAATATTTCAGTAACAACTAGACTGAGCTAGCAGAACTGTGTTTTGTATAAAAGGTTTGGAATTGATCAAGTTTGCCCGAGACGTCGCTCTTTCGCTCCAGTGTAGAGGGAATCTCAATTGACCAATTTGTATCACAATGCGTGTTTGTAACTGCAATGACTAATAAAAAATGTTTTACTTTTAAAGTTTTAGTAACAACTAGATTGAACCAACAGAGCTGATTTGAGTTAACGATTTAAATGTATGAAGTTTGCCCTCGCAGTTGACAGACATGCACATGCACACGCATGAGCCTCGTTTGGGGGGAGTTACAGGAGGGAGGGAGCATGGAGGGAGGGGTTATATGTGTTTGTTGTATACTTACAAATTCTTGCTAATTTCTCCTAAATTGTTACAGCAGATTAACTACATTTAAAAAATATTTCAATTAATCAGTGTTCAAAATAACTTTTTGGCTTCAATTACCTTTTTGTTATTGATTTTGCAATAGACATCCATGTGTTTTAAAGCTGCACTAAGCAACTTCGCACTTTGGCGGCCTCATCTGGCAGAGGGAGATAACTGTTTACATTTTTGAAAGTTTGAAGGACTTAATCAGATAAACATCAGATATCATGCAATATGATTTCAGTAAACTGCACACTTCCTAGTAGAGGTCTTCACGGCAGTGTTGTGCAAGTTCACACTTCACAAGAGCTAGCTCAAAGTTCAGTTCACACAGATTAAAATGAACTAGTTCATTTTCATAGTTCATAATTTTAAATAATTAACTAAGTTCACTGTCCCAAGAAATTAACGTGAACTAGTTCATTTTTCCATTGTAAAAAAAAAAGCCTTTCTTTTTCTGTAGAACCTCCTCCTATCCATCCACCCCCTGCCCCCAATAATTGCCATTGCCCACTTCCCAAACTAAATGAATTAGATTAGATTAGATTGCACAATGTATGTTTTACCACTTAAACAATGTGGGAACTATGCAGAAAGTGAAAAAGAGGTGCAGTAAAGGTTTACTGTAGATGCAATGGACATTTTATTTAGCCTACATGAACCAAATGATGCAGCAGTTCAAAAACATAATAGATTAATATGTTTCCAAGGGAGCTGGTGGCTCCACCACTGACTTCATTACAGTCGCTAGCTGAAAGATGACGTCGCTGGAATCTACAGACTTGTTCATAAAAGTCCTTCAAATATTCATATGAACTGGCTTCAGCAGGACTGGTAGCTGCATTGTTTGAATTCCAGCCGGTTTCACTAGCCATGCTGGCATGCCGGTTGGCGTAAATCCTCGGGTGCAGTAAGCAGTGCGTCCTGGCCCACCCAAGGTTTCAATTGTTTTGTAACTAATACGATTTTCGTGGAAGATTTTCCTAGCATGCTTGAGGGTCTACGGCTGGTGGTGCCGGGTAATTTAGGCCTTGTAGAATAGATAGGCTTGCTAAAATTTATATTGTGTGTCTTGTGCTTGGTTCTGTTTCCGTGTTTGTCTTACACTATTCTGTAATTCCATTGATTGATGTTCAGCTAGATCTAGTTTGGCTCATTTTCTGTAAAGTCCTTTGAGACAGACATGCTTGTGATAAAGGGCAATATAAATAAATGAACGTGAACTTGAACGTTCACGTTCATTAGTTGCAAAACGATACGTTGAGTTCACCGTTCACCAGAAATATGAGCGCGTTCAATGAACGCCGCTCTTTTAGCGTGTTCATGCACAACACGGCTTCACGGGTCCAAAACGTTGGACCCATTCCGAAGTTGACTTATGGTTGTATTATCTGAACCTGATATGCATAAATAAAATGGACCCGAGGACAATCAGACCCGTGCCCTAACAGACTCTAACGGGTCTAACGGGCGAACAAACAATATGGTTTTTAGAACGTAATTCCAACACAGATTACCGGTAGGTTATATATGTCAAATTAGTTTAAAAAACTGATTGGGTCCTCGTGAGTCCATACCCGCAGCAATTATAATAGACCCAACCCGTACCCGTGAGACAAGTCAAGATTTTGGACCCGGATCCGCTCGGGTCTCGGGTTTTCGTGTTCGGGTGGACACTCTACTTCCTAGTGGCTAGTGGTGGTGTAAATGGCGGGGAGTGTCCAGCACTCACCAACTGCTGTTTAGAATAAAGTTCTGCATTTTACTAAGTTTCGTCATTTCCATACTGACACCAAAAATGTATTTGGACAAAATGGGTGAATGTACAGCATATCAATTAGTGGGGATGGGACATTTGTAGTTGTTGCAGCCCCACTTTGTAATTTTGACTTTTAAGACCGGTGCATTTTTACATTAAAATCTTGCCTAGTGCAGCTTTGAATATTTTAAATTACAGTATAAGTAGTCGGCCTTCATCTCGAGGGCCATGAAACATTTCCTTCATGTCAGAAACCTCAATTACGGTAAATACAATGGTGACACAGGAGGCGCAATGTTTCTGCAGGACACCAACAACTAAGTCCAGAGAAGTGCACCCACACAAATGCATGCAGCCTGGGAGGATAATGTAAACCAGGCAGACTGGTCTGACGGGAGAGGTTCTGGCCCACAGCCTCAGGGAGAATACCTGGGGATCAGACAGGGAATTTTAAGAAGAAAGGTGACGCTGATAGATCTGTACAAAGAGGGAGCTGGTAAAGTGTTACTTCCTCTGGACAAAGGAAAGACAAAGGGAAATAAGGCACATGGGAAGGAGAGAAAGGAAAGGCCACAAAGATACTCTGGAACTTAATGAAAGGTACAACAACAACAAAAGCGAGCTCCGAGGCAAGAACGGAAGGTAATGGAGAGCAGGGTTTGCCTACAGTAGAGCAGGGAGGGGCGCAGTCTGCAGACCTGTTATTTCCTATTCTGAATATGCTGCATTGAGATAACAACTGGACATATTTTACCAGCGTGGGGGGAATACAGCATTTATTTTCTCTCCATGCCGTTGTTTTGGGAACCAGTCATAGCCCCTTTTATGTTGTTGGCTCCCCCACTGCTGATAAGAACACTGATTCCGAGAACACAGACCTGCCCACACACGCACACACACATATACGGACACATACACATCAGATAAGCTCCCACAGCCACTAGGATTGGGGCTGAACATTATACAATAAAGGACAGGAACTACAAAAAAAAAAAAAATACGCAGAGGGGCACAAGTGCAAAGGTCTAAAACGTTTAGAGAGAGGGCGGAGTCATGTCGCTCGCCTGAAGCTTACCTGCCGCTTTTACCTGTGCACCAAACACCTGTAATACACTGCTGTAATAAACTGTCATTTTAACTTGCATGATTGCATACATAAATGCTTATTTTTTTACATTGGGAATGATACTAGTTATAAGTTGCAGATCTAGTGAAGGCTGTCGTTAGGGCAAATGAAGTGTTTCCATTATTTCCTTGTAGTGGCAGTACCCAGCTCTCTGTTCAGCCCAGTGGCAAAAGAAAGAGCAGCCATTGTGTGACTGCATGTGTTTGCATGTAATCCGACTCCCTTATGTAATGCCTCCTTGGAGGATTTTTGCATGTGAGGAATATGGACCAAGGGATGTTAAGTCTAACTACAAGAGACCAGACTGGATGTTTTGAGCAGTGAGCAACGTTTCCTATTTTTGAGGAAGTTGAAGGTTATTCAGCTCCATACAAGTCAATGAGTCAACTGGTATGTCCTGTTCCCATGGAGATTGACGTATCCACACCCGTCGTTTCGAGGGAGATTGGTGCAGGCACCCATGACTAAGTAGTTATATCCATTCATTCACACAGCTGCTCCTTGCTCTAACTTAAGGGCTCGCTCCCTCTGACCTTTGTTATACAGTAAACCGTCAGCCAACAGTGCTGGAGTTAGGTGTGTGTAATGTTGTCTCTGGAGAGTGCCGACAAAGCAAATACACGTCCATCATTTGACTGACACCATTACTTGAAATCCATTTTCAGTTTGTTTGTTCATTAACCGATTGCTGAAAGACTTATTCACAAGCAAACCAGTTATAAAACAGTGGTGAAAATATTATGAGACTGTTTTGTGCCAATTTAATTGACAAGTTAGTGTATAGGACATAGTATTATGGCATAATTGCCACAATTTGATATAAATTAAGTAAATATTCTTATTAAAACAGCTTTGGAAACTGTTTTGAACTGATATCAGGAAGATATTTAGGTTTCACAAAATGATTATAGTGTCGTATAGTAACTATACAAGTATAGTTTTGGATTCCCCTGCTTGTTTGGTGCCTGCACACTGAGTAGATCATTGAACCGATGATCAGGAATTCCCCCAACTCGACTGTAGAGCTTAATGGCAAATCTTGTCTTCCTTCCTCCAGAGTTCCCCTGATAGTATTGTGTTACTGGTCAGAAGGCTTGTCCAGACTCGGTCTTATCAGGCCTCTTGTTATGTTTATGTACAAACAGCACATTCCTGTGGGGGAGACGGGCCCTCAGAACAGGATCCCAGTACAACTTTACAGCTGGAAGGTCAAGAGGAGATGGGAAGGAGAAAGGGAGTTAAGGACGGAGAGAGAAATAGACAGGCCAGAATAGGATTAGACTCCCCACAATACACTAGAGAAGGTCTGTATGAAGGGTGGAGGAAGCGAGGGAGGAAAGGGAAGGGTGGTTGGGAAGAGAGGGGAAGAAAAAGGGAGAAGAGAGAGAAAGCAGGAGCAAGATCAGTCTGTAATTATAGCTGAGATGTCCAGAAGAGAAAAGAGGGAGAGATTCCGGGGGGGGAAATAAACGATAGAGGGAGGCGAAGCAGAGAAAATGTGGGACTGAGGGATAGCTGAAAAGGAGATAGAAGATCAGAATCTAAGGAAGTAGATGGAGCCCAGGAAGGAACATAGGGCAAGATCACAACTGAGAGAGGAGAAAGAGAATGAGAGATAGACAGTGATCCACACATGAAGAAAATAGAGAGAATATGGGGGAAGTGAGACAGGGAAGGGAAGGGAAGGAAGGAGGGAGGGAGGCCTGAGTCTGGTAACTTCTGCATTCTTCCAGAGTCTCTGGTCATTCGCTACCACTCCCAGGTCAAAGGTCAAGGGAGAAGACAGATTGACGCAGACTCCACACCCTCCAGTAAAACATGCCGTCAGTAAGGAATACGCACACACACGCTCATGCACAGCCACAGATGCTAGCACACTTGCATGCACACATGTACACAACAAAATGGCCACACACGAACATAGAAGCAGACATGTATGCATATGCGTGATGACACGAACGCACGCACACACACACACACAATCACATATACACATTTACACATATATACACACACACATATATACTGTAGCACACTTGCATGCATATATACTGTATGTCCTCAAACACATACGTACATGCAAGTATGTAATCAGGCATACATGCATATATACACATATGCACACACATACAGACAGAACTACAAACTGTGGCTTGATAGTAATTTGCTTGAGAAAAATTATAAAACGTAAAAACAATGAGAGAAAATAAGAAAGAATGCATGGACGTTTATCATTTCACATACAATATCAAGCATCCAATGATGCAACTGAATCATTGAGGGAAGGGGGCAAACTGAAAAGGTCAGTGAATGGCCTACTGGCTGAATTCCCAAGATGCCAACATGTGGCTGCCAGACTGACAAATTTGTCTCAAACCTAACCTGCACCAGAGATCAGACCCATCTAAGAGGCAGAGCGGTTGCTGCGCAGTTGGGCCCGTATCTAATATTGAATTGCGGGTGAAAAAGCCTTGTTATCTGATCTACTAAGACAGCACAGGGGATTTGTGGGTTGATCTGAGCATACAATTTCTTGCGCTTTGGCCTAATTACATATGCATTTGTGGATGGGTGCAAAATAAAGGGAGGGATATATCGAAATTGAAAGTGGACGTGATTTATCAAAGGCCGGAGGCCTTCTATCATCTGTCATGTTGATTGCGCACAGAATTTAAGACCTAGGAAAAGTCTTATCACTTTGCGCACAGGATGGCTCCACCGAGGTCCTGACCCAGACTCCGGCTCTGGAACCGGCTGCAAGATCAAGGTGACACAGTCATCTACAAACATGCGCTCATTAGATTGCAACCCTATTACAATTAAAATTAGTTTTAAATGAGTATGTTGACTTCAAAATGCACAATCTAAGCGTCATTGTCTGAGTAGCAGAAAGCATACTCAATATGCAGACTATTACCTACAGTGTTGTGCAAGTTCCCACTTCACAAGACCTAGCTCAAAGTTCAGTTCACACAGATTAAAATGAATAATTGAGCATTTTTAACTATGTTCACAGTCCTTGTTCACGTTCATTTCTTCCGAGTTTTTTTAAAAAATTCCATTATTTTTCAGTAGAACCTCCTTCAGAACCTGGCCCCCTCCCTGAATGCTCATCTAATGCTCATCTATACTAAACTCACGTCCACCCTATGGTGCTGGCTTTCACAGACCTGACTCACCCTCCATGTCCCTTTCCTGCAGCCTCCACCCCTCCATGTCCTTAGCCCTTCACCTGATAGGGTTCAGTAATCACACACACCCTTCCAAGCACAACACTCTCCACCAGAACTCTTCCTCCCTTACAAGTATGCTAATTAACCTTTCACCCCTGTATCCAGTACAAAACAGTCTCATGGTCTTCCACTATGGAATATCACCTCAGCTCCATCTCGTCCCTCCATCAATTCATCTCTCTTGTCACTCCACTCGGTATCTGCTCTTAACTCCAGGGCCCTCATTTATCAAGCGTGTGTACACGCAGATTTGTGTGTGCTCCGGGCATATGATCCTTTCTATGCAAAGTGTGGAATTTATCAACTTTATCAACTTGGTCTGACCATGCGTACGCACAGCATCCAGTGGTAGAATAGGGAAATTGCAAATGGAAAGCATTGCAGCGAGTGAATACAACCACATGCATCAAACAATTTCAATTTCAACATCTACATGTGATGTTTATGAATTAAGTCGACCTAGAAACAGCCATGTAGAGCTGGCTAATTGGTGTGAACACATATTAAAGACATCTGTGACCGGTGTTTCTAAATTAATGTAACATGGCTCATCTCTTATTACTGGAAGATTTGGCACAATGTGCTCCGCAGGGAGCATCTTCAGAGACGCTGATCTATCTGCTGTGCATTCACTCACTGCAATGCTTTCATTTGAAGTTTCCCTATTCTACCACTGGATGCTGTGCGTACGCATGGTCAGACCTGTGCTTACATTTAAGCAGTGTTGTGCTAGTTCACACTTCACAAGAGCTAGCTCAAAGTTCACACAGATTAAAATGAACTAGTTCACGTTAATTTCTTCTGTTTAATTTTTGTAGAACCTCCTCCTCAACCAAATGACACAGCAGTTCAAAAACATAAAATAGATTAATATGTTTCCAAGCGAGCTGGTGGCTCCACCACTGGCTTCATTACAGTCGCTAGCTGAAAGATGTTTAAAATGTGTTGGCTGACGGTCGCACTTGTTTCTTCAGACCCGGCGGCACAATTTGCATTAAAATGTGAGTTTTTTTCTATTGGAATCTTTGCTGATTTGTCTTTCAAATATCCATATGAACTGGCTTCAGCAGGACTGGTAGCTGCGTTGTTTGAATTACAGCCGATTTCACTAGCCATGCTGGCAGGCCGGTTGCCGTAAATCCTCAGGTGCCGTAAGTAGTGCGTGAACGTTCATTAGTTGCAAAAGGACACTTTCAGTTCACCGTTCATCAGAAATATGAGTACGCTCAATTAATGCCGCTCTTTTTGCGCATTCATGCACAACACTGAATTTAAGTACATTCTTAAGTACAAGTACAAGTTCATAAATTCCACACTTTGCGTAGAAGTGATCGTACGCCTGGCGTACGCACAAATCTGTGCATATGCACACTTTATAAACGAGGGCCTTATTGTGAAAATTATGACACATTATTGGTTATGAGCTGTATTTTTACTTTTAGATGTTCTGTACAATTTTTTCCTGGGGTATTTAGTTGAGGTTTATTTAATGAACTTTCAGAGCCATTTTGTCCCCAATTCCTTACTCTACTGTGAACTTTCACTTCAGCCATTTCATCATATCTTCCATTGCTCCGCCCTGTAGAGCACGTACCCCACTTTCTGACCTTACCCCACCTAGGTTCAGTTAATTCTGACCTCACCTTTCATCTATGCACCTTTCCACACCTCCTCTCCTATAAAGTTTTAGCCTTTCAAATATGACAACACCCCAATTCAACCTTTTGCACCCATCTGCTAATCTCTGGACTACTTTTACTGCATCAATCATACAAAAACCTAGTTTTTCTCCACCAGGGATGCAGTGGAGTGCAAACACACCCAAACTGAGATGACATCCATCCATCCATCCATCGTCTATACCCGCTTACTCCTATTCAGGGTCACGGGGGGCTGGAGCCTATCCCAGCATGCATCGGGCGGAAGGCAGGGAAACACCCTGGACAGATCGCCAGTCCATCACAGGGATGACCCACATGTAATATGGGAAAAAGAGTTTCCATATATTTTTAAGCTGATTCGAACCTTTATTATATACGTTAATTTTATACAGCACCGTATGTTGTGTCAGACTGATGTATGTCATGTGAAAACTGGGTCTTATAGGGAACTTTAACATAAATCTTCAACATTCTGAAAATACAGCTGTTTTTATCTAATCTACACACCTTTGCAGCCCTTTGTTCCTTCCTTGTCACTGATTCAATCCCCCTTTCAAGTTTACCGCCTCAACCCTGCAGACCCCCACAGTTAATTCTGCCTTCCAGGAATCAAGGAGCAGTCAGAGGTTTACTCATCAGCACAGTGACAATGTTGGCATTAAACACATTGAGAAGAGAATCACCCTCTGACATTATGTCTGCTCTTTTCAGCTGCACACATACATGCAAACACTCACACACGCATAAACATTTTCCAATATCATATTGTGTCAGACCAGATGATGCGGCGATGTGTGAGGTGGGCCACTACACCTGATAGGAATGTTGCACACACCTGTAAATTGTCTACACATACGCGTCTCCAGCTGTACGCCCCCAGTGAATCATTACAGGCTTCTTTATGCCAGTACAACATTACAATTGCATCAAACCAGCTGTGTGTACAGTATGTCACTGTCTGCTGCTTGGCGTCCAGAATGAGGCGTCCAGAATGAGGCGTCCAGAATGAGGCGTTCAGTCAGAGGCGTCAGATGCTTACAAGGCAGCCAGCTGATGTGTCTACAGTATGTGAGTGAGCAAGCGAGTGAGTGAGGGCACTTGTATATGTAGGAGTTTTGATGGGAGTTCCACAGAAAATCATCTATGGTGGTTTGTTCTCCCACTGAATGAGGTGTTGAGTGGAAAACACCCAAGGGCTTGGTTATAATCTTACCCGAGGTCAGATGGACCATCCCTTGGCCAGGCCTCTAAACATGAGATCTCAATGGTTGCTCTCTGGTTCTGTCTGGCCATTCTGATTTAGCACTCTCTGTGGGTGGTTCGTGACCCCCAAGGTCATGAACAGAGCATGTATGGGTCTGTCTGAAACAAGAACTCTATAGTCTCATTTAACAGTTCAGGCCAGCTCTGTCCCTGATAGCTAATTTTTATTCCAGTATGAAAGGGTGTCATCTGATAATAAAAGGCAGAGGGTCAAAATTCAACTGGGATGCAAATTATGTTCCATCATAGGACAGCATATCAACTAAATGCTGGCAACGTTACCCGAACATTACAAAACACACACAACCCTTGCAACCAAACCAGTGCACTGTCCAAACAGAAAAATGACGGCATTCCAAATGGCTTTCAATCTTAGGTTGTGAATGCCATATAAAGGCATGCTCAACTCCCTTTTCCTGCCCACACATCCAGCGAAGGTGAAAATATAACCTGAACAGAACAGGCGAGACTCAGGAGGCGGCCTCCATCCTGGTCAATGGCCCACTATCACGCTAGATAGATAAGGCAGGCTGGGTAGAGTAAACAGATCTTACCTTACATGCCACTGCCGTGCCAAGCACTGTGGGCCATCAGACTGGCACACACTCCCTGATTTACACTTCTATTAATGGCACAGTTCGCTGCTTCCAGATGACAATCTTGTATCTACAAAATGTTGAGTTTTTCAGGCATTGAGTTAAACATTTTGGAAATGATGCAGTCAGTTGCAAATGGGTTTCATAGCTCTTTGTAAACCATTTGAACCAAATTTGAAGCCATTTATAACTTGTTAATGTCATGTAGGGGAAGAAAATCTATACTGCACCTCGGAGGAGCAGAGGGGCTTAATATCTAGCTTTCATGGTGGGTGATGACTATCAGGGTGATGAAATACAAAACATTCTTGTTGTCTGGCCAAAACGGTATTACAAGGTATTTTAGACAAAAGAATGAATCATTTATCACATGAAACTTTTCAGTGGGATGTCATGAAAAACTGGAAGCTATCCCTTTAATATATATATATATTTTACAACAATATGTATGTTTGAAGTATTAGTAGGCTCAAAAAGAGTTATTGAAAGTAGTTAAAAGGCCTCTGTGTTACAACACTCAATTCAGAGATAATGATAGTAGCACTGCCCGAGATACTGAAAAGTGTTCACCTCAAGTGATTATTTTCTGTGCCATTGTGCAATAGGAATTCATAAGAATTAAGTCAAAAAGTCATTAAGTCTACATCTGTGGTATACGTTTCAAAACATGGGTGTGTTTCCCACCACACCATTTATTTTTTACTTAAAACAGAGGCTTCATTGGAAACTGACTATATAAGTCATGACACGTTGAGAGACATTAGCCAGTGAAGCATAGAGGACAAACAGATTTCTATCTCAATTTGACTCACCCGGATTAAGGCCGTTCAAGTTGGCCTCTATTAATACTGAAACCAAGATAAAACGCATCTTGTTAACTGGGACAGCTCGGAAATTATACTCAGTGTTTTATTATTTAAAGTTCAATCCATGTCATTGAAATAAGTACTCTTCCCTGAACAAATGTAAGTAAAAACATACAGTAGTTGTAGTATTACATAGACTAAACTATTCTACACCACTTTTCTTACACAGACAATGGGTTTGAAACCTGTCATCCTTAATGTTGGCTGACACTGCAAGCTCCATGCCCCCGTCATCTCTGTACCTTCATCTCTGTTTTCTCTGTCAGGCGTGGTACCCATCAGGTCCAGACAAGAAAGTGCAACCACCTCCCAAACTGCTAGACGAGGGAAGAACACAAACATTAGCCAAACATGAAAAAGATGGGGGCCGGAGATGGCCCTGCCTTTGTTTGGGAAAAAGGATAGCTCACTTCTGGTAATAGTTTCAGGATTACCTGACGCTTATCTTTTCATCAAAAGTCTCGTTCCTCGGTCTGGTCCGTCATACACAGAGTAATCACTTGGCTTGTTCTCTCTCTCTCTCTCTCTCTCTCTCTCTCTCTCTCTCTCTCCCTCTGTCTTTCT
>OMOT01048609.1:1567-14482 GCA_900312575.1 Acanthochaenus luetkenii
ATTCATACATTGACAAAAGTCAGTTCCCTATCAGAACAGACCTCTTTTCCCCAGATTGTCATGATGGTCTGCATCCTGTCCAGATGTGGCAGAAACGTCTGCAGTCCGCCATGGGCTCTGAGTGACAGTGCTCCAGGATAAGCTGAGGACAGCCAGAACAAATTGGTGAGGAGTGATGTTGACAACCAGAACTACGATGACGTTATGGATTATTACTGTTACAGCTGAAAGCTAAATACCTTGTTCATGTGCTAAGCAACCCCCTCTCCCTACTGACTGAATGTAAGCTCACTAACCAGTCCAACAACCACCAATCCACCCACACCCTGGCAAAAACATTTCAGGGGAAGAGTGCGTGTAATTACCCTCAAAATCTCCCCATCATCAAGGAGGAAACCAGAGCACTGCACTCCCATCAACTATGAAGGGATGACCCAAACTCTTGTTTTCCTACCGGTCTACATCTGACGCTCACCCTTGCTCGAAGGCCCAAACGAAGCAGAGCTCTCTGGTTGGGATTCAAAAGCTCTGGAACGATGTCTGTGGTCCAGCTGATGAAGTCTTCAAGCAACCCGTAATCTGCCAGATCGCTGCAGAGACCAGCCGAAGTGGTGGGACCAGGAGGCGCAGATACAGAAGAGGAAGTCTGGGATCTGGCACAAATAGAAACATAGCAATGTCAGACCTCAGTTGTACAGTGGTCCGATGCTTGGTTTGTATTCAGCTGTCCAATGTGAAGAAAAGCAGGGATGAACACATTGGAGCAAGAGAAGCTCTATAGCACAGAGCAGAGAAGTGATATTGATGTTATTATAGTACAAACTAGCTTCACGTGGTACCAGCTGTTGTGAAAGGCCACATAATAGCAACCAACTATCCATGTGTTACTTTTAGAAGTCATCTTTAACTTTTCTAAAAACATGGAGCTGTTTACTTATGCTCACCTCCTCCCCCGTAATACTGCCCATGCGTGTTGCTTCACCGCGTTAACGTTATAAATCAGTAAAGGTGTGTACACATAGATATATATAAAGGCTAGAGGAATCACCCGCGCTGCTGGCCAATGGAGACCGACGTTGCCACATGACGGCCATCTTGCCACGGGCAGCACGCCCACTCATAACATTAATGTCTATGATGCATGTACTATTGAAATAACCATAGTTTGCTCAATTTTCAACCGATTTTCAAACGGTTTGGGTTGTTATAAACGTCAGAGATGTAGTTATGATACTGCATACTTGTAGAAAAAAATGCAATTTCAACATGTCCAAGCATCCTGAATCATAGCCACGTTAATAACGTTTGTAAATCCATCAAGATTTCAGCGAGTTAATAGTAGTTTTGTTTGTGCAGATCACTCACCTTACAACAGCTACCAATGAACGTACCAGAATAGTTGCCTGTGGCAAGATGACCGCCGGTGAACTACGCTGGAGACTCCGCCTTGGGCCATCTACTTATGTATATCTATGTGTGTACATTTGTATCGTTGAACAAGTAGACTTCCTGCGTGGTCTGACCCTAAACTCGCCTCGTCTTGGAAGTGTTGTCAAGGCTAATGGTTCCGTCATTCAAGCGCATTCCCCTTCATTGTGAAAGGCGGATTAAATTGCGTTATGGTTAAACAACAATATAAGATGCTCTGGTTGTGACTAGGCGTTGAAGTAACCGGGTCAGGATAGGAGAATACAACAGTTAGACTTGAGTCGGAACAAGCGACCCAAGCACCCCGGTTCAAATCCACAGTCGGACGTAACATCCGCTTTTTTCTTTGGCGAAAAGAAAAGAGGCTACACGAAGAGAGTAAAGTTCACTTCTTCGAATAATGCGAAGATTGTCTCGTAACCAGCCCTTAAGAACATATCGTAGCTGACCGCAGTGGACGCACAAGATGGAATATCTTGTTTCAAGGGGAAATTGTGAGTAACAGACGCTCAAATGCGGTTGTTTGTTCTTCTCGCCCTACACGCTAAACACGTTGCCCCGTCAGGTATAATGTTTTTCTCCCGGCAAGCTAATGCCGACAACCCCAGATCTGTGTCCTGTTTTCGTACCTCCATAGCCTCGACACGTTACGTTGCCCCCTGTATGGAGAGAACATCACGCCACCCCATTCAAAAAGCTGGCGATGTAACGTGATCTTCCCATCGGCAGACTTGCACACCTCTTAGAACATTGACGTTACGTAAGACCTGCTATGAATCGTTAGGGTCCACTTTTCGACCTGGCATACAGCTAATACACCAAGCAGCACCTCTTTCGATGCCATTTCAACTTTTAGTTTAGGTTCACCTGTTATTCCTACAATCGTCTTTCACCAGAATGCACCTCGGTGGGCGGTAGCGAGCAGTGTGAACCAATTATAAAAGTTCCAATTCGATCGAAATATCGTGCTTCTTGGTGGATTATTTGGATGCCGAAAATGTACCCTAACGATTCGCTAAAGGTCTTAAGTGATGTTCTGTGAGGTGTGTACATTTCCAAATAAGCAAGGCCATTTCAAAAATAGCCAGGCTTTTTTTAATGTAGTTTGGTGTTACTTTCTGGCCTTTTTTGTATATATTGGCTGCTGTATGCATTAGCTAGCTACCATGCTAGCTGTGTGTTCATTAGTATTCTATTTATCTATCTATTTTAATATTTCGGTGTGGTAACAATGGTTTCTGTTGACTAGAATTAGGGCTGTGCAATATGGACAAAGTCTTCTATCACGATATGGGTCATTTTAAATCTGCGTTCAACACACCTGGGAACTGAGTTTCCACCACCTAATGGAAACTGTGACGCTCGAGTGACGCAACTGCTTTTTGGATTCAAAATAACTTTGAAATTGATACTTTTCAAAAGGGCATCGATACTAAATGAGGTGTATGCAAGTATCGAAGTATCGGTACCAGTTTCGATCCGCCCATCCCTAGTGGATAGTCCTTTCCTAAGTTAGCCGCATCATCATCATCAGATGGTTATGGGACGGCACAGCGGATTCAACAAATGTACAATAGAGCCTTGGAGGAGAGAAAGGATCAGTTAGGGAAACAAGAACATGTTGCGATCACAACTGATGCATGGACAAGCCTCGCCATGGACATGCTACTGTTTTTAAAAAGCAATCTCAAGTACAGTTGAGAAACAATTGAGAAATTGACTTTTTTGGTTGATATTGATTAATGTTGTTGGCAATCAATGTTTTGTTTGTTACAAATACAAAACTTCAACTTTGAACTTTTCTTTATTCATGTATTATTATTAGTAGTAGCTTGTGTTATAATATAATAGACGTTGTATTATAATGATAGTAGCCTACCTTATAGTCACGAGAGGCATCTCACATGACATAATCAGAATGTGGTTGAAGATCTGTGACTCAGTGATTGGAAGGCTGTTTTATTCGAATTTCACGACACTAGTTTATTTTATGAAAACATTTTGAAACAGTAAAGTATATTCTAACCTATATTTACCTCCTAACGTTACTTCTTCTTAACTGCTTGCTTACTTACTAGCAGCTACCTGAGTTTCAGAGCAGTATCATTGGCCTCTATGGCTACGACGTCAACTTACGGTTAACCGCAGGTACACGCCAAAATTCTAAGAGTAAACGTGTACAAAAAAAGCCAAAAAGCCCATCCCTAATAGTGATCTATTTTTGTGTACACAGGTAAACGTATACACTCCCCCATCCCTATTAATTATGAGACAATAATTACCCCATATGATACAATACAGTCTGTTTAATATGTATTTTATGACTAGGGTTTCACTCATTTAATATAGTGATTCCACTGCGTATTTTGTGTATCATGTGATTCTTATTGTTTTGTACTTAACTATTAGTTATTTATTCATTTTAAGAGGCAAATATTCAGCTTTTATTAAGAAGGCAAAATCACCAAACGTCTGTTCTGTTGTTATTAATAATAGTAATAATCTACTATCTCTGGCTGGCTTGACGCAATTAAACACTGGGCCTCTGCATCAGCAGGGGCACACAGTTATTAATTGACTCCAGTAAATGTGGAACTAAAGTAAACCTTTTCTGTCTTTTGCTTGTTTTCAAAAAGTCTTGGAGTCATCACTCAAGATACTTCGTATTAAACAAAATCGTGCATCACCTTAGAGTAAAATCAAGATAATCCTGGGTTTTAAGATACATCTATTTGCATTCAGGTCCCCCTCTTCCCCTCTCCTGTCTGCGCCTCCTGGTCCCACCGCTTCGGCTGGTCTCTGCAGCGATCTGGCAGACCATCCAGCAGAAAGTTGTGTCTGATTATGGGATGCTTGAGGAGTTTGTTTCCATGGTTACAGACCTTGTCCCGGAGCTACTCACCAGTAGACAGAGGGCCCAACTCATCCTAGGCCTCAGAGCACGGGTGAGGAAGAGTATAAGCATAACTTCATGATTTGGTCGAATTTCATAGCACTCTGCTGTAGTTCTTCTTTGTCAGAGTCAGGAGGGTCTTGTTTTGGGCTTTGATCTTAAGAAGTGCTGTTAATTACTATAACAACTAGCGAGCATGAGCCTGCAGAGCAATGCTTTGGAAAGAGAACTATAATACACTGGTGGCAAATGACACTGCTTTCACAAAAGAGGAATAAATGTACTGATGCTTCGCTATGGAGTGTATAGACCTAACTTCCAAGTGTATCTTTACAGTAACACAATTATTTTCAAGAGTAAGTGTTTTCGGCCACTGTGGTTATGCAAGACTGTTGGATTGTTGTTTCAGCTGATCTTGGAGTTATGTCGGGTGGAGGCGACTGCTGACTTTGAGATTATTCAGCCACACCTGGACAGGATGCACATCTTCACTGCAGCATGGGTGACAGAGGTGACTGTAAAGCTTTTTTTGGTCAAATCAACATGAAAATTAAAATCATTAAGATTTTGTCATAGTTCGATAAATGCCTCTTTATAATGGACCATAGACTTCACAGTGGTCATCATGGTCTGCTTATTTCCTTCTGTGTACAGTTTTATAACATTTGTGTTGTTTTTTTGCAGGCTGGTGCTACAAATATGGAACTGCCCAACTTAGACTTTGCAGATCTTGTTCAAAATTTGCTGACAAATTCCGAAGAGAGAGAGCACTTCTTCCAGGTCAGCATTAATGTAGCACTTTGCATTTGCTCTATTCATCAATAACATAACAATGTATTAGTGCAACGAGTTGGATCGGACAGTTTCCAAGTACTTTCAATATGTTTTGGCAAGTTTTCATGCTGTTTTGGTTTGTTTTGGTGCTTTCTATAACTGGAAACCACTTGTATACACTGTGAACCAACATTAATGCTATCAGCTTTGTTTGTTTTGTGTAACAACCATCTTGTGCATAGTTTGACTTGGATCTGTCCTTCAGAATGTTTTCCCTGAAGAATTTGGCCCGACGTATGATGAAGCACTGCATACCTTGATGTGTCTGTTTCTGTCCAGACTTGAAAAGTTTCTTCCCCTTCAAAGTCTCCAACAGGTAGATACATAAACATAAAACACCATAATCAGGTGTGATTTCGATATCCATTTAAGTGACACATGAATTTGCAATTTTATGTAGAAGAGCTGCATTTATTTTGCCTTTAAAATTCAAACCTATTTTATTTCCCCTCCTTCATTCAGGTTGCGTCCATGTTTGATGATGTGTCCTCTGTTCTGGAGGAATGTATGAAGTCTGTGTCTCACTGTCAGGAGCTTAAAACCCTGCTGCAGTATCAAAAATACCTCAGCCAGCTGGATCACAATGGCAAGCATTTTTAGATAATAAATCCATATATCAACTCATGGGTTTGTTGGATTTGTCATCCTTTTTTCTAAACTTTTCCTCACCATTTTACTAAAATCTTTAGTTTTTTCTTCTTTCAGATGATTCTTTGGATGGTGCCTGCATTATTTCAGCTCTTAAACTCTCCTCTGTAGAAAGAATGGTGACAGAAAAGGCACCATCAGAAGCCCACATCTTGGATGACATGCTGTCTGCAACATTACTACATATGAAAATGGAGACAACGATGGGGGTTGAGGGAAGTGAGACAAAAGAACCTGATACTATTGCTGGAAAAGATGGAACAGTGGTGCTTTTGGGAGAAATGACAAGAAATGAAGAAAATGTGGGGATTTTTCAAACTCAAGTTGAGGACAAGTCTCAACTTAAAAAAGAATGCAGAGTCCTGCTAAAAAGATTTGACACGCCAGTGTATTTGCAGTCTCGACCTGTGAGACGAAACAGAGGCCTGAAGATGAAAATGATTCTGTTGCAAGAGAAAAGACGCCCTGCCCGCAAAACTGTGCCTACATTAAAAGCAGCTGCCTCAGCATCATGTACCCAGACTAAAACATCACAATCCTGCACCAAGTCCATTTCACCATTAGTTAGTGAAAGAACACCATCCACCAGGGCTCCAACTGAAGTCTCTGATGAGGAGGAGTCAATCAGCATGTACAAGGACCCTTCTTATGTGGCTCCTGTTTGTAATTCCAGTGAGGACAATTCATTGTCTAACTGCTCAGATGAGGACCCTTCCTCCATGTCACCCATTGATGACGAGGACGCGGGCACTTCACACATCAAACCCGCCACTGCAAGAAAGACTCATTCCACAACACGGAGAGGCCAATGCTGCATTTGCAAGGAGCAAGTGAAGACGAACGTGAACGCTCACATGAAAATGCACTTTCCGAATGGCGATTATACCTGTCCTCAATGCGACACAAAGTTCACCATTTTGTCTTCTTTGAAGTTGCATTTAAGAAGAACTTGCTATGATCAGCATCAGGTAGCTCCAGAGGAGGCAGAGGGAGCACAAAGTATTTTTAAATGCGATGAATGTGAAAAGGCATTTAGGTACAAACTGTCACTGGACGAGCACAAACGGACCCACAACCAACTCTACTGTGAGGTGTGTAGGAAAGTGCTACGAGATTCAGAAACTTTAAAGAGGCACAAGGCTTCTCACACACCGTTTCAGTGCACTCTGTGCAAGGAGAACTTCCGTCTTTATAAGCCCTTGACAAGACATTACGAAAATGTGCATAAACTCAGTAGACCGTACAAATGCAACCATTGTCCGAAAATGTTCTCCAAGCTGCGTCATTTTATTGCACATGAGTGGAAACATACAGGTCAATTACCATTCCAGTGCGCTCAGTGCCCCCTGAGATTCAAACTCGACGCAGATCTCGTTTCCCATCTAAGAGTCCACACAAGAGAGAAACCATTCCTTTGCGCAGATTGTGGCAAGGCGTTCTCCTACAGGTCAAACCTGAAACGGCACTTGAATTTCCTCCACAGCCAGTTTCGAAATGAGAGGCGGTATTCTTGCTCCCAGTGTGAGAAATCCTTTAAAGAGAAAGGAGCCCTGAAAAAACACGAGAAGAGCAAACACTTACATGAGTTGTTCCGTCACCCATGCTTGTACTGTGGGAAGCTGTTCTCCTCGTCGGCGATGATTAGACATAAACTGATCCACACGGGAGAGAAACCTTTCAAGTGCAAAATGCCTGAATGTGACCAGTACTTCAGGTCAACTTCTGAAGTGAAGAGGCACATCATGCAATACCATACTGGAGAGCGACCATTTAAGTGTGATGTCTGTGGGAAGGGCTTCATAAGATCCTATTTACTCAACACACATTTGCGAACACACTCAGGAGAGAAGCCATATGTTTGCTCTGTCTGTGGAAAATCTTTTCCACTGCTCTATAGCATGAAAAGACACAGAAAGCTTATGCATACATTTGAAGCAGAGTAATTCTGCTTTTGAGGAATCCTTGGCTAAATTGGATTGTGCTAAAATTCACTAGTAGATGCTCAGTTTCATCTCACAGGAGGCCATGTTTTGAATCTGGTTTGTTACATACTGTATATGTAATTATCGTATTGTAACACAAGGTAGACGTTCAGAAATAACTCTTGGTAAATGGTTTGCCAAGAAAATATTTGTAATTTGTAGACATCAACCTTGCATACAGTAGTTGGTTCTGGATGCAGGATTGCACCATGCTTGACCACTAACCTGACCTTTTAGAACTGCTCTATGTTTATAGTAGGCTGAGATTCCTGAGCTGTGCTGCACTCAAGTTTATCTTGTCTTTATGTGTCACATAATGCATTGTGCTCAATCGTTACTGTCTGGTTTTTCTTGTCATATTCATTGATATATATTAAAATAGAGTGAGAGAAGTTTCCTTTCATGTTGGCAGGTACCATTGTTTCCCTTTTCTCTTGTCAATAAATAATGCCACCTGTGTTTAAATGCCATATGAGGATAATTCTTAACATACAGTAGGATCTGTTGTTGGAAAATGCTATCCTCCAAATTAATGTTACATAATAGAAATTCAGGGCATGCACTAAAATAATCTGGTTCGATAATTGATACATGTCATGTCTGGGTACATGCGGATTTCATTCAGATAACATTGCAAATGTATCATTCTACTGCTGTTGGGTGAAAACAGTGACAGCCAACAGACACCGCCTATTACAAAACAGTAATAGGTCAAATGTACAAATGATCTGAAAATTGTTTGGTGAAGGTCTATGAACAGGGCAGTAAATATACCTTCCATGGGAGTGGTTGTGTAAACCCTGCCCAGAATGAGTGTCTTTACCCCAAAACATAAATTAACCCATATATGTTGTGCTATCTTAATTTCTATGTCCATTAGGCCTCGGGTATTCAACCATGTGCCATGGAGGGCCGAGTGTATGCAGATTTTCATTTGTGTGTGTGTGTGCAGTCTTTCGTTTGAAATCTCTTGGCCAGGTCACTCTTGGAAAATAGATTTTAATCTGAGTTTTTTACCTGGTTAAATAAAGGAAATTGATTGATTGATTGATTGAAATGGAAACAGCATACACTCCCCATGGGACATGGTGGAATACCCCTGCATTAGGCTGTATTTGAGACCGAATCATATTTCCTGGCAGTCATTTCTGACTTCATAACTGACTTTTAAAGTCAAACCTCGTTTTAAAAGTAGCAAAAAATGGATGCTTGGGTTTTAGGCTACTCTGTCCAATGCTCATCATATAAGGTGTTTGAGGTGAGCGATAGCTGAATACTCTGATGCAATGTTTTGTACTCTTGGAGACAGTTTCCTACTTGATGTAGATGAAGATGTAACAGAAGGGTTACTCATAATGTGTGTAATTTACAGTGGTCATAACATGTTAAAATAAATTTACAAATGTCCCCATAGACTTCAGCCAGGAGAGAAACAGCAGTCGAAGTTAGTGTTCCATTTTTGAGTGGTCTGTAATTATAACATCCCAACTTATATAAATGTATGACACATAAATGATCTTGGGATGGCTTTCCTATGGTGTCCGAACAATGCCCTGACCTTTCCACACCGTTTTGTCTTATATTAATAGGTAACATTACTGTAACTGTTTTACTACATTATAACACATTGAACCTGTGTAATTGGGCATGTTACATCGTACGCCTGTTTGACTTACGCCGTTGAGTAACATTTTATGAGGTGTGTTTTTTTGTCAATATTAAAGCGACATTAAACTGCTAGATTACGGATCCGTTCCATTCCATTGGCATGACGTGTCGCTCGTAGGGCTGGGGAGCGGAACTGATCAGAGCTCCGCTGCATTTCACCCGACTGTTATATAGGGTGGAACAGGCACCAGAACAAGATACGCACAACGGTCGTCCGTGTTTCTTCCGCCTCTTGGCAATAATCCCCGTAGGGCTATTTACTTTGACGTTTTGTTTGTTTTAGGTCAGACATTGCGTGATATAAGTGTAATGTAACAGCAGCGAATACACATAATGGACGGCAATATTTCACAGTTATCTGGTGAGTAAAAACCGTCTCAGATAGATTGTTTGGCGAGGCCGCGCCATAGCCCGCGCGCGGGAGTAGCGCTGCTAGCTAACTAGCCAACTTCGTACTTATAACGTTGGCGGGGGAACATTTGTCTGAGTTAACGTACCCCACGACAGCACTACATCTGAGTAACAACTCCCATTGGCATCAGTTAGTTTATTTATCTCATTAAAATGCTCACTAATGGCGGTGAGCTCATTAAGTCGCTGTTCCGTGACTAGCGCTAGCATTGTTTCTAGCTGCGCACAGGCCGGCCTGAGATCATATGTCTATCACGGCCCCATCTGACGTCCTTCTAAACCTTTTTATCGAGTGAACTGGGCGACGCCCCCCCCAAACACCCACGGCGTTTAAACATTTACCAATTGATGTCCCCTTTTTTTTTAACGATTCACACTTAACAATTAAGTCTCTTATCTTAACTATATCGGCGTAAAAAAAATTGTGTAACGAGTTCGACAGGCTCGTCCACCCAAATTGGCCATTCGCGGATCTTGTTTTTGACCGAGCTCCCAACGCCAAGCCTTATATTACGGAAGCGCTGTAGCCTCGACCCCACCTTTATCAACAACTTATGATCTTATACAATTGTGATACTGTGAGGAAGCTTTAACAGGGACAGGTGTTAAGCATTATCTACCACCGGGCTTGACTGCGTGTCCGATAATGGCCATAGGGGCTCTACTCTGAGAGTTATGTGTTGCATTAGCAATCGTCTGTCACTTGGAAAACAGACGTAGGTTACATGACCGAAGAAGAAACTAAATTGTCTTACAATTGTGCTCGAGAATCAACCTCCGTGTTGCCATACTAGACTATCATGGAATTAGAACTGATGTGCGCATGAGGAAAAAATGCCCAATTGTAGATGCAGTGAGACTGGACATGTTTATACATGGATTTAATGTCAAGTTACGTGCAGGTCATGCCAAACTGCTCAGAAATCTGGCTGTTAAATGGAGCTTTGCTTATTGGTAGCCATCTCAGGGGTGCAAGAGTTCCGTATACGTACGGATTTCCGTCAAAAATATATATTTTTTCCGTTTTGTGTGTGTAGAAAAAGGTGTGTGTATATATATGATATCGAGAAGAAGAAAAGTGTGTGTATATATATATATATATACATACATACATACATAAAAATTTCTTTCCGGTTTGTCAGTTGACTGCCACTGCAGCTCCGCTTTGTATCGTGGCTGTACCTCGTTCAGATCTGGCTCCGAACGGGACACCGTCTGGTCATTAACATACACGATTTGGCTCGTAATTGTTAACATCTACCTGGGTGGCATTCGGTAGTGATGTCACGATTCATTTTAGATTCTTAGGGTCACGATTCGATTTCAGAACGATTTTCGATTATCAATGTTATTTTCAATGACTTATCCACCATTTGACTACAGTAACCCATAGAGGTGGTGGGGGAAATTGATTAATGTAAGAATCGCGATTCTATTGTCTACGATTATCGATCGATTCACAAATTCCCCCAAATCGATTATTTTCAGTCCTTTTTTTGCACTAACGTTAGACATTTTGTCATCAAAATTGTTTGCCGGTGGTCCAGCAGAGGGCGGACTTCTCCTTCGCCCTCTCTAATGTTATTGTGTCAATAAAGCATTTTGGCCTGAGGCAGGAAGCGGATACGGAAGCATACTACGATGGAAGAAGAAGTAATCCAACCCGCTCCACCTGGGCTCTAATCGTCTGGGCGCAGTTTGGATTTTACAGCCTGGGGACAAATTATTTTGACAAAACGCACACGGTCTGCAAACTTTGCTATACTAAAATAGTAGACCGGAGCGTATATTTAGCGGAGCGGAGGAGAGCTGGGTGGATTATTATTTTTCTGCCTTGCTACCTCCTCCAGATCTGGTTAGTGTGGTAACATCTAACTTCATCTATCATCCGGTTAGTGTATGGATATCGGGAGTAAAAACCTCTCTCGCTCTCGGCAGGACATTTATTACTTCCGTGACAGTAGTGCAAAGAACACCAATAGTATAAGGAAAGTTTAAAGCATGGTACATTTCACTGGGCAGTCTGGCTTCATTAGCTCTACCGACCGCTAAACACTGACTTTTTCTGCATGTAGAAAAACACACATGGGAAACATGGCTGCTCTCACTGCACATAATGAAACACTCTTAAAGCGACAGGCACAATATCCAGCACTTGCACTGTCCTACTCTATTATCAATACAAATATTTTTCGCTTACAAACTGCTCTGACCACTGTTTTTATTCAATACCATAATGTGTTATTATGCAGATTAAATGTATGTATCATACGCAACACAAAAAGGCTGTATATACTAGGGTTGCAAATTCTAGGGAATTTCCTTGATCGATAGTTGCCAAAGTTAATGAACGACTAATCGATCAACCGATAACGATGCACCAAAAAATTTATTATGAATATTACTTATTAGAAAATACAAAATGAATATTTTTTTCTCAATCAAAGCTTTATTGAAACATTAGATAAATATCTGTTTCATGGCATAACACAAACATAATTATGAATGCTGTTTTGTTTAAGTATGATATTTTAATAACGCTCGGGAAATTTCGCTCACTCTTCCGAGGCGAACTTACATTTGCTAAATGATTATGAAATGGATCAATAAAGATAAATAATGTTTTTGAAAACAAAGCTATAATAAATTCCCTCTTGAAATGAGAAAGCTGCGACAAACTACGACAGCTCAGGCCTCAGTTTCAAACTTAAACTACATAAGTGCAGTAACTATCCAAGCCTGTTGATTTTTATTTAACAATACAAGCATATTTACATGATCAGTCGTGTGCAGTCTGTTTACAGTGAGCCAAGCTGCTGAAAATACACGTGCGGTCTATACGTCTCAGGCAGCAGAAGTAGCTTTGCGCTAACTTAACCAGCCTCTAGAATCTTCCTCCGTTGACTTTCCTCCAATCTGTGGGACTGATCTTTAGCGGTGGTGGAATATCCTTCAGAAAGTTGTCCACTTCTGTTTCCATGTCGTTGGTGCGGCTTTAGTAAGTTAGTGTTCGCCCAGTAGCATTAGCATTAGCATCGTGTCTCACTGGCT
>OMOT01048636.1:1599-12705 GCA_900312575.1 Acanthochaenus luetkenii
GTCCTCCATTATTTTGTTCCAACATGGTTTCTCATGTTGCTGGCTCTCTTTGCTTCCATCAGGTCTGGACAGCAGGAGGCTCAGAGGTTCTTCTGCACTCCAACCTGCGATCTTCCGTTAACAACCACACCTCCGCTCATATCAGTTCTTCCCCCGGTTGGGTCAGGCGTCTTAACGAGGTGTCTGCTGCGTCTTGTCCGGTCTGTTCTGCTGCCACTCCACACTGAATAGGAAAATCTACTTTATTGGCCAAGCACTTTTTAAATCAGAGTTTTAACTGTAACTTTGAGTTGTAAACCGATGTACGTTATGAAATACAACAACGGTTGTCATATTGTCATCATTTGAGCACTAATGTGCCGGCGTGAAATGTATCTCCTGACTCAGTATTTATCTCAGTAAACCTGGATCAGTATTCATCTCGGTAAACCTGGATCAGTATTTATAAAGGCAGATGTGAGACACACCACCATGTTCCTCTTCTCACCAACTCAGCCAAAAAATCCTCCCACATCATCATATCTGAGCTGGATGATACTGATTTTTAATAAAAGACTGTTATCTGCCTAATATATCGGCAAGCCAATATATCAGTCTAACTCTGGTTTTAACTACCAAAATAAGAGGCACGTTCACGCACGAGTCCTTGCTCTCTTTAACAAGCTAACAGTCAGATCTGGTTGTAAGGTTCAGGTCAGCCTGCCGGCTCTGAAACTTCAGTTCAGAGTGAAACCACGCCAAGCAGAAACCACTCGCAATAAAGTCCCACACTGACCCAGAGTCAGTTCGGTCAGTGATCTGTCTCACCACACTGACCCAGAGTCAGTTCAGTCAGTGATCTGTCTCACCACACTGACCCAGAGTCAGTTCAGTCAGTGATCTGTCTCACCACACTGACCCAGAGTCAGTTCAGTCAGTGATCTGTCTCACCGCACTGACCCAGAGTCAGTTCAGTCAGTGATCTGTCTCACCACACTGACCCAGAGTCAGTTCAGTCAGTGATCTGTCTCACCACACTGACCCAGAGTCAGTTCAGTCAGTGATCTGTCTCACCACACTGACCCAGAGTCAGTTCAGTCAGAGATTTGTCTCACCACACTGACCCAGAGTCAGTTCAGTCAGAGATTTGTCTCACCATCTGACTAGGTCTGCCGGCGATGTTGTCGCTGTGTGTAACCTCATATCTCTGCCTGTGCCAAGGAACTTTCATAGTCCAATTAACGCTTAGCGCTTTAATATTCTCATTCAAAATCAAAATACAAAACATGGAAAACAATTGCAATATTCCAAAATCTACCGTTTGTTGCCTCTTAACAACAAACAAACAAACCCAAAAATAACAACATACTTTAAAATAGTTTAAAATCTCCGTATTTTTCCAATAGACAAGTAATTTTAGATTTGAGAATATTGCACTAGATTTTCAATTTTTTCATCTTTGATTGTAAATAAGAATATTAAACTAACCCCCCTTCAAACATGGTTTTCAGAGATTACTCCCTTTAAGATCTGAGGTTTTAGTGTGATGGCAGCATTATGAAGATATTGATTTATTAATATAATACTTTTCTATTTCTTCCTGCATTGTGTTTATTTTCTCTGTTCTGTATGGAGTGTTTTTTACCTCTCTGGTTTTAATGCATGCGGGACTTGATTTTGTGTTTTGTGTTTCTGATTCGGTTTCTGACGCGTTTCAACTGCCGGTTTTCCAAGTCTTCAGTTACCTGGAAGCCAACTTGTTAGCGTTGTAAGCATTCCGCACAGAGAACGATGGGTCCTTCTAGCCGCCAGATAACAAAACATTGCGGTGCGTTGTTCTGATTTGATATTCTAGGTTTTTGACCTGTTGTTTCTGTCTCAGAGGCTTTAAGATGCTTTTTACCTTTGGGAGAATGTAGAACTTTGTCAAATCTGATTCTTATAATGATATTATCTATATAGCATTTGTATATTAAAGGTTTTTTAACGTTCGATCAAACTTCCAGAGTTAGCATTGTGTGGAATCAAACTTTAACTCACCATTTATAAACTGGCATTGATCAAGCTAGAAAACACATTGGGTATTATAATCCTTATTATTTGTATTACGGTATAATAGTGTGATGTGCGTTCCCTTAGCAACTGCTGTCTCTCTGATTGACTAACACCGCCACCCTTTATTTTGACCTGACATCATGGTGCCATTGGGCGTCCCGGCTCAGGAAACGCTCGTTGGCGTGCAGATTCAAGATGGAGGCTGGTTTGTTTTGCGTATAGTTGTTATTGTGAGTAAGGAAGCAGGGTTGGAGGTTAACACGGCCCGACCCAGGAATCAGAACCCTCTTGGGTTTATGGAGCTAGCTGGTGAAGCATATTAACAAAGACGTGTTTGTGACCTGGTGGTTAGAGTGACGTCTCGTAACAGAAAGATCACAATTTCAAACCTTACAACTGCCAAGAGCGAGACGCTGAACTGCTGACTGACTGAAGTTTCAGCTAAAAGGCTCAAATGTCAGTTAGACATACAGGCCGGTTCAGGTTCAGGTTCAGGTTCAGGTGGATCCTGAATGTGACGCTCGGGACGCTGAATGGCACCTACAGAATGAATGGCTGTTTTCTACAGTAGACTAGTCAGTGTTTTATAATGCAACACCTCGCCTTTGACCTTTTGAGACACTGGAAATGATTAGTCATGGAAATATTTGAGTACCAGGGTGAAGACTTGGAAATATATGAGATGTCACATTTTAGCACTTGGAACTCTTTTTGGTGTTATGCTTGAAACAGATCTTCATCCTAAAGCAGGTTGATATGTTACTGCTATGATCAAATGTTATGAAATGATTCCTGTCTTATCCACAGATGTTTATGGGATGTGATGCTCAGTATTTATCTCGACTTCAGTCCAAAGCAGCGGTTTCCAACCTCTGGCTCCACTGTCTCTGTTTGTCTTTCAGAGATGCATTATTGTCTCTCAGACACAATATGTCTCAATATTTGTCTCCTTGTCCAGAACCAGGGATCTGGCCCTTCATTAATCTGATTCTTTTGCAGAAGATTTCATCAAATAATTTAATTTGAAGCAGAAGCATCATAGAAGAGAAAGTCCGGGTTGGAAACCTCTGTGTTAAAGCCTCACCTGCAGCATTGCGTCACTTCCTGTTCTGAAGGGAAACCTCACACTTGTGTCACCTGGAAAATCGCTTGTTAGCATTGTTAGCATTCCTCACTTAAACCTATGGTCGCTCCTAGCCACAGGCTAACATGTTGCCACCAAGCCAGCGAGTTAACTTGTGGCTAGCAGTATCCATTGGTTTCAGTGGGGAATGCTAACAATGCTAACAAGCCATTTGCCAGGGAACTTGGGTTCGACTGATGTGGGTTTTTCAAGGCCAATACTGATACAGATATTTTGGATCTAAGCTGCTGACAGCAGTTTTTTGTGGATTTTGTATTAAATATCTTAAAATTCGATCATTTTCATGCCAAAAAAATCCCAGGATTCAGTATTTTTCATCTTGTCCAGGTGAAAAGCATCATGGGAAACTAAAACACTCCACTGAAACAAGACTGATGACGTTTGAAGTGTTTTCTCTTCCAGCCTCCCTCACCGCACTGAGCTCAGACATCTGATATGATGATAATGATCATAATATTAGTATTGAGGAGGGAGGAGCCTATCTGATCTCTGATAACGTCCTGATATAAGGACAAAACCAGATCTTGTCGCTGTTTCCCATCCAGGAAGTTAATGCTCTGTTGACCAATCAGCTCCTGCACACACTACGCTTTTTCTACTTTGATGGATATTGTACTGTACTCTATTAACTGGACACAATACTGCTGCATGCCAAGTGTGTAATGTGCTGAAGGTGACGTATGCATGTGTGTGTGTGTGCGCATGTGTGTGGGTGGGTTTGTTTTTAAAATGTTAGTTTGTAAGACGTACTGTAGGTTTTTTTTTGGAGTAATCGTGTAACTAGAACTCATCTGCATTGTGTGTGAAGTGTTTCTGTAAATAAACTGAGCGTCAAAGTGGCTTCACTTTTTATTAGTCATTAATTAAATATTCTTCACCACAGTATCTTGACTTTATCATGTAGAAAGAAAAGAGGAGCAGCCTGTCAGGTACAACTTCTACATGATTCTATTTCATTTCCAAAAAGAACTGTAGAGCTATATATATACAGTATATATATACGGGGCAGCAGTAGCTCAGGAGGTAGAGTTCCCGCCCCGCAACTGTAAGGTCGGCTCCTCCCGGGAAAAATCTGTCGTAGTGTCCTTGAGCAAGACACCTAACCCCGAATTGCTCCCGTTGAGCAGGTTGGTACCTTGCATGGCTGCCTCCGCCAACGGTATGACATGTAGGTCGCTTTGGATAAAGGCGTCTGCTAAATGCTGTAATGTAATGTACAGTTCCTAAGAGGTTTACATGGTATCACCATGATGACCATTTCAACACAATACATACAATAATGACATTACTTCCACATTAAAACTAAAAGTTCTTACTGAGAAAAATGTCACCTGCAGCAAAGAAGTACCAACAATCTGTTAATGTAAAACCAACATTTCTGACCAGAACAGCTTCCTCTTCCACATCAGATTCAGTCAATCGGGTGAAAGAGGTTTCCTTTCAAATAATTCCCACATTTCATCCTGCCAGTCATTTAAAACGTTTAAAGAAAGATTTGAATGTTGATTGTACTTTATATAATATCCACCCATAAACAGTATTCACTTCTGGGATTGCTCATATGCCAAGAACTTGTGTAAATAATAATAATAATATATTATTCGACATATTTATGATAACTTTATATTGGAAGAATATTGTTTTGATCTTGAATATAATAGAGGCAAGAAGAAACAAGTGTATTTAGTTAACTATTATATTAATGGTTACATTTCATATGCATTACGTATATTTACGGATAAAATTGAACTATTAATTCCTTTATGGTTCTTTCTGGAAGAAACCACGTGGCGGCAGCAGCACATCCGTGTTGGAACGGTTCAACTTTAACTCCGGAAGCGGAAGTTCCTTCCTTTTCTGTTTCTGCTGCTCGAAGACACACAGAGGTTTGTCAATCTTACATCTTTTATCCAGTTCAAATCTTCGTCTCAGGTGACCATCTCCTCTTCTCTTCTGTTCGTAGTGACGCGCTGACATTGTTCCTTCGTGTAGAACAGAATATGACGAACCCGATTCATCCTGAATGTTACTTATCTGTTAAATGACAGCGGACAGTCCGCTGTGTTTCGGCGGGCCGTGACCGGATAACATGTCGCGATGTTGGCTGTTTGTTTAGTTTGTCCCGCTGCTGTACCTTCGCTCAAATGTATATTAAGAACAGTTTTCATAAGTTCTTAACCAAGCTGCGAATTCATTAGCTACTTATCGTGAAGCTTAGCGGGGCCGAAATATTTGCATGGAGTTCTAGCATGGTGTTCCATTATCGGACACGTCCGTTCTACATACGTTCTTAAGAACATAACGAAGTGTGCTTATTGATAAACCCGTTGGAATCTTGGTTGGAGAAAAGAGAAAAGGTGCACACAAGGAAAAAGACGCGTCCGATAATGGACGTTCAGCCGCTAGCTGACACATGGTCGTGTGGAGCAGTGCAGTCTGATTCAGTGCCAGTCCGCTGAACTGGTTGTGGATGCTGATCTGTCTAGGTGAAATAAAGCTGGTCTGCAGGTCCTGGAAAAGTCTTGAATGTTATGAAGTGTTAACACGTCATCATCCTAAATCATGTTAAGGCGCTACGTTTAGCTTCACAGATCCTTCTGATCGATCTGCAGCTGTCAGGTTCAGACTGGCAAAAGGTTTGAACGTAAACCTGATGTCTTTTAGATACTGTGTGTTATTGAAGTTCTGAGGCTGTGAAGCAGGTGGCGTTAGGTTATGTGGTTCTGCTGCTGTCAGGATGTGGACTAAATATGAAGCCAGGTTGTAACTGTCCACCTGATGTTGGTGGAAGGTGTTGTGACTGCATCACTAGTGACATCATCAGTGTACAGGAAGTGTACTGAACATGAATCTGTTCAGTATAAAGTCAGTGATGTGATTTCTGATCTTTTACTTACCTGGACATTCATACTGACCATGTGTCCTCTTTGTTTCCTCCTCTCCTTGTCTCCTCTCCTCGCCTCCAGACTATGGCTCCTCGTAAAGGGAAGGAGAAGAAGGAGGAGCAGGTGATCAGTCTTGGTCCCCAGGTTGCTGAAGGAGAAAATGTTTTCGGAGTTTGTCACATCTTTGCCTCCTTCAACGACACATTCGTCCACGTCACGGATCTGTCCGGCAAGTAAGTCGACACGTTAATCGTCCTTTTATTAAATATCGGATAGCATCTCTGATGTGGTGAAGCTTCCTCTGCACAAACACACAGTGTAGGAAGGATGATGTCAATTGACACAGCTTTTAAATGCAGTTTTACACTTTAAAGAACTTCCATTGAATAAAACATGACCCCTACTAAATTTAAAATCAACCTATTAACTTAGATAAATAGATAGAATACTTTATTGGCAGTTATAAAAAAATTATAAGAGTCATCATTTTATAAAAAACGCCAACGTGGACGGACAAAAAAGCCGTAGCTTGTTTCCATTGTGGCCCACTTGATGTGTGATTTGTTGCTCTTTGCTGGTCTGACTGGTTTCTGCTGGTATGACTGTCTGTCTGTTTCCAGGGAGACGATCTGCCGTGTGACTGGAGGGATGAAGGTGAAGGCGGACAGAGACGAGTCTTCGCCGTACGCCGCCATGTTGGCAGCTCAGGATGTCGCTCAGCGCTGTAAAGAGCTGGGAATCACCGCTCTGCACATCAAGCTGAGAGCTACTGGAGGAAACAGGTCTGTCTGGCCACCTGTCTGTCTGGCCACCTGTCCTTGACTATGTATCTAACCTGGGATTCAGCTCTGCACATCAAACTGAGCTACTGGATCAAACTGGTTCATGTGTCCCAGAGAGCAGCTACTGAACTGTCAGTCATCAGGACTCCGCTTCCTGTCTCACCTCTCTGTGTGTTTCAGAACTAAGACCCCCGGCCCCGGAGCGCAGTCAGCGCTGAGAGCCCTCGCTCGCTCCGGCATGAAGATCGGACGCATTGGTAAGAGACACACACACCCAGGGTCCGAAATTAACCTTTTTGCTCACCAGCCAAATGTCTGGTAGATTAAAAATTCTACCCGCCAAACTTTTTTTTTACCACCAAAAAAATAAAATGTATATACACAGCCTTTTTGTGTCATGTAACATACACACATTTAATCTGCTTAATAACACATTATGGTGGTGAATAAAAACTGGTCAGAGCAGATTGTAAGTGAAAAAGTATTGTATTCATGTTGATAATAAAAAGTATAGAACAGAGACCAGTTTTTTCTGCGTGTCTTCAGACATGACTGAATTGTTTAAATGCCTGTGCTTTATGAAGAGGCTGATCTTGAGCAATGCAGGTGGTGTGGACCCTGGATCTTTCATGGTCTACAATCGCTTCCAATTTCATGGTTTTATTACCAATAACAAATGTGTTGTTGCGTACCGCTGACAAACAGTGCAAGTCATGGATGCTGTTGTCATATCGTAGTAGAGTCAAGTCGTCTCTACTCCGGTCTTCTTCTCAAATCTCCAGTTAGGACAATATTTCCTCTTCTCTTGTTTAACCCCATCAGATATGTCGTCGTTTTTTCTTTTTGGTGGCCCGGGTGGCCTATTTGCGTTCGGTTCATCCCGCAGCGCCAGTTCTGCTTACCAAAAGTGGCCCACTAGGCGGCTCGCATTCCACGCCAAGCCAGCGAGCCGGGCTTCTTACCCATTTAAAGTTTGAGAATAGGTTGAGATCGTTTCGGCCCCGAGACCTCTAATCATTCGCTTTACCAGATAAAACTGCGAGACTCTTGAGCGCCAGCTGTCCTGAGGGAAACTTCAGAACCAGCTACTAGATGGTTCGATTAGTCTTTCGCCCCTATACCCAGGTCCGACGACCGATTTGCACGTCAGGACCGCTACGGGCCTCCACCAGAGTTTCACTTTCATTGCGCCACTGGGTTTGTTACACCCTCTGACTCGCGCGCTCGTTAGACTCCTTGGTCCGTGTCGCCACATTATGTTGTTAGCACTAGCTACTCGAGCCGCTAGTTGTCTGACAGGACTAGAGCTAACATAACATTATTTGCGCATGCGCCACCAAGCAAAAAAAAAAGTCACCGGCCAAGTGTCGAGTGGGTTCTGAAACGTACACGCCAAATGAAAAATCTACCAGCATTTGGCGCTTGGCGGGTGTTAATTTTGGACCCTGCACACACCTTCCACTGCCTTCTCACCTGGCAGGTTAACTGGACAAGAACAGTCTGTGTTTCGACAGTGAACTTTAGATATCTCACCGAAGTATTTTGACATCTTGTTTGAACAGATCCCTTCAGCTGAAACTGCTTCAGCTCAGGGTCTTTTACACTGAGCAGTAAAGACATGATTACATGTTTAAACGGCTGCAAATATCAGCGCTGCAGAGGAGAAGTCCATATGTACAAGATCATGTTTGATTTAGTATTCAGGTCCCACAGGTCATGGAATTTTTTAGACTACTCCAGACAGGTAAATTCTGGGAATGTATTCAACTCGTTGGCCAAGCCATGGAATATTAGGGAATTTCATTAGCTATTCACCAGAATATTTTTAATGTAGCTAACATTTAGTTTTCATTTTCGGTTCATTAACGTCGTCGTTGGTGGTTATGGTTACATGATATTTCAGCGCCAATTTATCCCCTCAATCTAACTCGCCACTCAACTATCAGTCCATTGAGTTTGCAACCACAGACTGCTCACGCCCCCTCAACACGTTGAGGGGAAGCGTGCCTGGGGATTGTACATTTCAGGAGTTAGGGTTTCAAAATGATAACCACAAAGACGGTGTTGCAAGTAGATGACGGAAACACTAAAGGTTTATTAGGTCATGGAAATGAAACTGTGGTCATGGAATTTTACATTTGATCAAGAGTGGGAACCAGTTCAGGTTTTAAACGGGTCTTGGATCAGTTTGATGTCTCTTGCAGAAACACGCATGCTGCTTAACATATTTTAAGCTGTTTTCCTAACGACCAAACTGACCTTCCGTCTGTAGAGCAGAACTCAGGATTTGACCATTTGTTTCCCACGGCTGGAAATGTTTTGGAAAAGTCCAGAAATTGTAAATTATATATTTATCCTTCATGTAAACGCGAATATACATTTTACAGGAGCGATTATGAAAAAGAAGCCGTACGAGTTTGAAGCAGGGCGGCTGCAGTCTAAAACAAAACCGGTTTTAAACGTCATCATTCATAAAGGTTTACGAATGCTTTCCATCACAGTCATGGTGTAACTGTAAAGTGATGACTTCTGGTTCATCGGTACAAACGGTTTGGACAGATTTGGGCTCTGCTGATTCTTCTGGTTGGGTTCAGCTGGTTGGTGATGGTTTGTCGTTAAACCAGACCGCTTTGTTTCTTGTCTTTGCAGAGGATGTGACTCCCATCCCGTCAGACTCCACCAGGAGGAAGGGCGGACGCCGCGGTCGCCGTCTGTAAAGCTCATCTGCTGGAGGTTTTCATCCAATAAAAATAGTTCACCTTCCAGCTTCAGTCTGTTTCTGTTGGAGTTCAATATCACATTTCAAAGAATCTGGGGTCCGTTTCACTGTTCTGACATTATGTATCTGATCTACACGGCCAACGACGTCTCGGCTATACACATCGATCCTGGTTGTGATGGTTACATGCAGAGAAATAAATTCAGTGTGACGAATTTCAGAAATATTTTCCCTTCAGATCTCAACAGATCAACATGTGACTTGGCAAATGTCTTTAAAATGAAGTTTGATCAACCTGTCATTTCAACGGACTTGATTTTATACTGAATTGTAGAGTTTGTTCGGTTAATAAAGCCACTTAACTTGCGTCCATCTGCATTTCATGAGAACACTTAAACCCTTTAAATGAAATGTTCTGCCTGTGCAGCTACATGAAGGATTATTATCCAGACATGGGGTTTGGTCACTAGAAGATATGGGATCAGTGGTGACTGAACTAACTGCTGTTCACCACAAGGTGTCGCTAACACTGAAATGCAACCAGATATTCAGTCTCGTTTGTACGTCTGATTGATCAGAGTATTAAAAACCAAACATCGGACAATGTCGCCTCACCTGAAGTTTGGATCTGCAGTGAACCGTAATGGAGACGAACTCAACCTTCCTATCGGTAAGTAAAGCACCTGAACTCTGACCCTTCTAAAAGGTTCTCAATATCTTCCAATAACAGGACAGCTGTGGTTACTTTTTCTGATTTGACAATATTTATAGAACATCGCATCCTGAAGAGTTTTAAAACTGGTTTGATATCAAGAAGTTGTCATTAAACTAGTAAAACAATTTGTAATATTTGGTAAACGGCAAGTCAATAATCAACCCAACATTAAGATCATCACATCATTCTGGAACAAGAAGTGTCTCCTTAAAGAACTAAGAACCTCTCCGCCGGATCCATGAACACGTGGAAATGTGTTTCTGAACCTCCGAACTGTTCTCAGCTGCGCTGATTCTGAACTTGAACAACGTTCTCATGAACATACAGAAACGCCTCACCAGCTCCTTATAAGGGCATGAAAACATAGGACCGTGTGCAAAACAGGTGGTTTTATTGGTCACATGCAGCATCACCAGTAAGATGAGCAGTGGAATGTTTCTCCACTGGATCTTACAGTGTGACACTAAGCAAGGTGAAGAAATAAAACCAACAATAAGAAAATAACAACAGAGAACAAGACGGTACATGGACTGTTAATACTAGAGACCAAACGTCCTCTCTTACCTGGACATGTCCTCTTTTACCCGGACAGGTCCTCTTTTACCCGGTCATGTCCTCTTTTACCCGGACATGTCCTCTTTTACCCGGACATGTCCTCTTTTACCCGGTCATGTCCTCTTTTACCCGGAAATGTCCTCTTTTACCCGGACATGTCCTCTTTTACCCGGACATGCCCTCTTTTACCCGGTCATGCCCTCTTTTACCCGGTCATGCCCTCTTTTACCCGGACATGTCCTCTTTTACCCGGACATGTCCTCTTTTACCCG
>OMOT01048692.1:4775-17874 GCA_900312575.1 Acanthochaenus luetkenii
AGAGAGAGTTTATGCTTGCACAGCGGCTGAACTGCCAAGCACTACATCTACTGTGCCCATATAAAAAGGTAAGAGTAAAGCAGGAGGCATCACAAGTTTATTTATGGGCTACTACAGCAACTAATGCACTTGAATTATTTTATATGTATTTAGAAAGGTCAGCCTGAGTGTGGGTCGGACGCAACTGTTCCACTCAACCAAAACGGTTCCTTAAATCCTCCGGTATTACTAAACTCTTTGTTTTTCAAAATGTTACGATATTTATATGAAAGACATGATCTTAGAAAAATGACTAATATAATATAAGAAGGGCCATTATGTTCTTTGCTATCTTGCACATCAACCAGCAATATCTGTGACATTATATTATATATTAATATCTGTGCATTCTTCTCCCTTCAAGATGGCAACTAGGGATGTTAACAATTAACTATCATAAACATTGTATCAATTTAAAATGTAACAATTAACTGAACAATCTGCGGTCTTGTTGTAATTGTATCAAAGGGAGTTTTTGTGTGAAATGTGATCATGATTTAAGATCTCCACGTGAGCGAGCGCCAGGGTACCGTATCCCTTCTAGAGGTACCATCACTACCCGCACAAAAACGCTGTTATCAATCAATCAATGTTTTTTTGTTAAGGTCAATTGATTTGCATCCCTATCTGCAACCCACTTAAGACATTGAGCGACCTTGTGGGTTGTCATCGCAAAACGTTATTGGCAGCTTGAGGATCAAAACAACGCATCCCGTGCTTACTGTACGCACAGAAAGGACATCGCCTGAAGGGAAACGTGTTTTCTGGGGTTAATGAAGAGATATGAGGTGCGTGATCTCCACCCCCCACCTCCCCATACTCTTAATTACCTGTCACAGAGTCTGGCAGCTCTGACAATGAGAGGGCGTTAGTTAATATACACGTAGCAATAAGAAAGAACAGCAATATCTGCGTATGATCACAATTAAATCAGCCTTCCCACATTTCAAACCCAACCTGAAGTAGTTGTGTTTCCAAAATGAATGTTGCAATTTCAAGACGATATATGGATGATGCATTTTCATGGATTGTTTGGATTGTGTTTTTACATGAACAAAACCAATTACTATCATTTTGTTCTCAGCAGATATCTAAAAGGGCATGTTCATGTTACCTTTGCTAGACACAAATATATATATATATATATTATCTTTTTTCGCACTCTGCTCAATATCCTAATTAATTATTCCCGAAAGCTAAGGCCCATTACCCAAAGACATGCGAAAAGGATATTGAAAGTTATACCCTTAAGAGTCTCAGCCATAAACAGACTGTTATTGACTAGAAACATTTACTTGAGGAATAATTCTGCTAATCTTTGCTGAGCCACCTTTTGTGTGTCTTAAAGCTTTGGCTATGTTTAAACAGAGGTGCCACCTCCATCCAACACATTTATCTTCCCCCGCAATGACAGATTGCTTGAAGAAGTCAATTGATTTGGGAGAAAAAGAAAAAACCTTTCAAACCAATGAAACAAACATAACGTCATTGTAAGGAGATATTGGTATCACAATGTCCTTTTTTTTGTGTTCAATTATTTATTGCAAGGCAGTGTACATCAAACTTCGACAAACCCAACAATACAACCCATCCCCCTGTCACCCAGGAAACCCACGACCAACTCATAGTAGTGCTCCGACAGCACTAGATAGTCAGTAGATGGAATAATGTGCCGCATAATTCGGCGCTCCGAAGCATTCGGCTCAGCCCTACAGAACAAGGGTGCTAAAAGCGTTCCCTTTATGAATGCCTTTTGCATACGACACTCAGTCTGACAGCCAGAGATCTGTGATAGTGGCCATTAAGCTGAGATATTCCTTGTTATTAACACGTGTCATGGCTGATGTGCTTTAATGGACAGTAAAAAGCCATTGAGACACTCTGTAGTGAGAAAACAGCCACACTCAAACTGCCACTTTGGAAAAGAAATGTGGACAGCGTCAATAAATGAGAGAGCGAAAAAGAGAGGTAGGAAGCAACAGAGAGATCTTTTCATCTAGTCCTAAGAATTACTGCAGATGCCATTAAACCCCATAGTCAGACAAAGTAAAAAGACTAATGTAATCTATTGAGTTTTATCTTTATTCTCCTCAGTACATCACGGGGGACAGGCACAGTGCAGCCACACTGCATGAGTCCAAGGAACGCGTTTTGAGGGCCTGGGATTGATCAGAAGGGCGGAAACACTTGCTGTGTTGAAGATTAAATTTAGACTCTGCAAGTGTATCATGGGTCAAGGAAGCAGCAACTGCATCACAGTCTGTGAGCTTGCAACCAATAGGCCAATAGCAAGTCTGAATTACCTTCACACTGTGATGCATTTCTTCCACGGTGACAATGCCCCTTTCTAGAACAGATGAATGGTCATTTGAAGGGAATTTAGGCACATTTGAAGAGCATGACAAGGCAATTTTGAATAACCAAAGGTCGCAGACAATCACTTACACTACAGCGATTATGGTAGCGATTCGCATTGACCTCTCCAGGGAAACGCGCGGGCTAAAAAACCTTGCCAAAAACAAAACCGCCCCCATTATAGAGCCAACATGACTGAAGTCCGTCCTTATGCTGGTGTCCTCATTATTTAGCAATACCCTGTAGGTCCGTATCACAGCAAGACCTCAATATGACCTGCTACTAAATAAAACAGACACAGCCTTTAGGTGTTCGTGTGCTGCAGTGTGCTATTCTGGTAAGTGCTCTAGAATAAAAAAAAAACGTTCTTGATGGGCCACGTATATTTGAACAAGGCTCTGCTAGGCGTAACATTTAACATATACGACTTTCGTGTGAAGTCGTCTGTGGTGGAGTTTGTACGAAAACATTTCCACTTCCAATAAATAAAGAACGTTGGCCATCGCTCACTAGTTGATGCATTGGTGGCCCACGTTTTTCTTTTGAAAAGTAAGTGAAAATCGATTGCAGGGCAACTCCAATAGGCCACAGCTATTAAGTGTGTCTCACTCTGGATGTACACTGAGTTCAAAGAACTTTTAGTCACAAATGAAAATGTGTGACTTTGACAACCTTAAGCCAGGGTGACATGTTCACTGTTGCTAGGTAACCTATCATACTCAACAATAAGGTAGGAAAGAAAAGCTGCCAAATAGGAACACATGTAGGGGCACAGAGACACGGAGCATGGACTGTGTCACAAATAGAAACATATATATTTGCGATGGACTGTGAAGGACCAGTGAGTTGTCCAAGGTGTTTCCCTGCCTTCCGCCCAATATATGCTGGGAGAGGCTTTACTTTTGAAGTTCAATTTGAAGGCCTCGTCTTGCTGAATTGATTATTTTAATCATATTGGGTACCTATTTGAACCCCTACCAGGGAAGTGAGGGAGAGGGCTTAGATTATTTCCTGACGTCAGCACAGCTCCATAATTCCCAGCTAATTTAGTGAAATCACAAGGTGTGCGTATGACTACTGCGCATTCCTGATGAGTGGCAATAAAATCTCGAATGCATTTTTCAAATCCAGCAAATGGAGCCTAGTGCTGAACAAGCCTCTTTATTGCAGGCCTCGGAAGTAAAAACAAGTGCAACAAGGCACTTTCTTAAATGTCAGGGTGTCATATTATGCTTTGATAAAGGCTAGGCTTGTTGCGCTGTTGCACAGATTTTTGCATGATCTTTTTTGAGGGTAAAGTGCGAAATGTCATCTCTCAGAAGAGTGAGAGCATGAGTGTATTTTAATCTCCTCTGGGATCCTTTTATCTAGAAAAGCAGCTTGAAGACAAAGAGGAAAGCTCCGAAGCGTTCGGCTCAGCCCTACTGAACACCTAGTGAGATTAATTAATCAGGAACTCAAACTAAAAGTACACATGCAAAATGACACTGACTACCTTTAAACATCTTACGCTGGTTTAAAATGGCACACAGAATTATGCAGTCTAGACATTTTCTACTTGCAAGGACTATCAAACATGATTCTTTCCTTACCGTATATGTACAGTATCAAGAGGACTGTCTGGTCCTTGTGTGATTGTGTTGAAGCCTATACGCAATCACTTGATACTGAATAATTCCACTAACCACCACCAGCTATCATCACTCCTAAAAAAACAAGAGGGTTTATTTCTTAGGAACTGTTTCTGAAGCCTTTTTCGATGACAAAATAAAATAGCTAAAAGACTGCAGATTTTATGTCCTTCTATTCTATCACGATGTGGGTAATTTCATATCACGATAATGATATATATCACGATATAGCATGTTTTCTGTAAATTCTATGAAAAATGTGTCTATACAAAATAACCACATCCAAAATGTGACTGTGTTGCGTGTCTAATGGTGTCTTTACGGTACTTACCCAGCATTGAGTCAAAATAACTGTATTCTCATAGCGCTTGGTCAAATATAGCAGAGCTTAGCGGTCCCGATTACATACAGAGCCACGCTCGTGATAATAAGAGCTGATCATCCATCGCATGCTTTTTTTATTGATTGTACATCAGTGGAATAAGTAGCTGTTGTTTAACAGGCAGTTCAAAAATGCAAAAGAGTTTTGTTCTGTGTCACGCTGCTCCGTGTTTGTTTGTTATTCCAGTCCACGTGTAGAGAACGTAAAGCCAAGTCGTAAAATACGTAAAATACGGCCGTAAAACAGTTCTGCTGCTTTTTTACGACAGTGGCGATAGAAACGATAGATGAAAACATCTCCCGATATAAATGTTTCTATCGTCCCACGATACACAGCACATCGTCATGTCGAACAGCCCTAGCTTAGAGGGCGGTGAAAAAGCGTAACTGTTGTAATTTGTCGTGAAATCGTCCTCGCACCTGCAGGACATTCCAACGCTGCCTCAAAAGTGATAACCTTCACGATGGAATGCAACGTTACTCAGCCATTTGTTCCTCCTGCCCAATGAATAAATACAGTGTCAAATACGGTGTGGGTGTTATGAGAATGGTGATTGTGCTTGCCAATTGGCTTTCGGATGCTAATGGAGGTTTTGGTGTATAAAAAGCTCTCCAGCGTCTGGTGTTATCGGAGTTGTCAGGAGAATTGATATTGGAGGTGCACTGGGGGAAGGATTAGACAGGCACATTCTGGCAAAAGGTTTGATTTGGTGTCGGCTCTAACGGATGTCCTGTTCAGAGCTGAAACTATGTACAAGCCAGGAGCAGAAGAAAACAAAACAACACCACCAAACACAAAACGTCATGGCTGTCTCATAAGGATTTACCTATTAATACTGTTGTATAAAGTTTTTTTGGGGGTTTTGTCTTGTTCGATAGTGAAAATCTGATTTTGAGAAATATGATACTAAAATCGCATGAATAAAGTCTCAATTGAATACTTTAATCAAGCAGATGCGGATAGTGCTGGATTCATTCTAGTACACCGCTACACAATTATTGACATTCAAAATAAATCATCCACTGATGCATTACTGAATGAATGCACCAAATAGCTGCAAGAATCAATACAACTACACAGGACTAATGTCTTATTACCATCTGTTACAACAAACTTTTCCCTCTTCGTGCTAATGTTGGTGATAACAATGGCAGATACTGACCAAGGAAACTCCACGGTAATTCAAAGTACCCCCCCACCCCCATTCCCGGGCCCCTGATACAGATGGGACTCAGCATGAGCTCTAAGTGCAATGCCTGAGGTAGAGTCCTATCTGAAAGACACCCATGATGCAGCCCGAGGGTAATTCTGACTGGCGGAGACCTCATGTTAAACCAGATCCATTTATATTGTAATGTGCAACTTAACTCAGTGCTAAGGCCTGAATGATATTACCAGATGCTGTCCAGTTATACTGTGGAATCTGATAAAGTGCTGAGTGGGAGCAGAGTTAGTGAGCTTTAGATGCATATATTGTTCCTGTTTTAATCAATTCTGTCAGCTCTCTGCAAAATAATGTCTTCCCTGAAAAAAGTGCATTTCATTTCCCCTGCGCCAGAGCATTAACAGTGATCAGCATCAGTATAAACAAAGAGTATAGTTGATGCAACGTGCAACTCAGGGGTATATATGAAACTTGCATCAAAGCAACACTGTCATTTTGATTACTGTAAATTACCTTTGTTAAGCAAATGATAAATAAAATAAATGACTCAGGATTTTAACACTATTTCAATTACCAACCCATGTCGATTTGATGAGGACATAATTTACAAATAGATCACCTCTCCTTTGACTCATGCTATGGTTTTATTGTGTTTTTTCCCCATTTGTGAAATCACTCAAATAGACTGTTATGGCAAGCTGTGTTTTCAACCCCTGTGGCAAGAAAAGTGTTTATTCCCACATATGGAGCAAAATAAAATAAAATAAAAAACAATAATCTCTTCATCATTTCACTGAACCAAAAAGTAATTTTCTCTCTTGCATGTACTACCACTCACTGGAGAGTAATGAGCCTTGACCATGTGCATTTACACGCTGCTGTCAACCTAGAGTATCATATCCCACATAAAGCATACAGCAAAAACACCAAATTCCTCATCTTGAGCAGTGTGAAGCAAGACGCAGCAGCACTGAAGACCAAGGCATGTGTCTTTATGTAAAAAGGTTACGGATTTCTGCTTAGTAGAGCAAAGTGCAGACATGTTTATTTTTTCAATTTAATTGAGCCGCTCACATTAACTTCAAAGCGACACAGAGAAGTAATTCCCACTCTCTGGTGTTCATTTTTCTAAGCTAAAACCTTGTCCTCTTCATCAAAAGCCCATCCCTGCTCATCCGCTTGGAGTCTGTCATGTTCAAACAGTGTTCTCAGCTCCTTGCTAGGCTGAATTAATGAAATATTTTATATAAAATGTCAAAATAAGGGAAAAGCTGATTATCGCTAAGAGAGAGAAAACAAATTTAGTTTTTTAAACTAGCCTAGTTTAGTGAAAACCTTGCAATTGGGTCGACACTTACGGAACCACGGAGAATATTAAATATGTAAAGGACATTTTAAACATATTCTGCCAATTCATAACCATACTTTGTATCTGAGAATGTTCCTTAAGCTGCAAACAAATCTTCACCTTTAGTTGAAATGTTCTCTCATTCTGACTTCACATAGCATTTTAAGAGGGAGAAGATTGCCATTGATATATTGTAACTGAACATTTAAAAAATACATTTCATTGTATGGAAGAACAAACATAAAACACAGCTTTAGCGTTTTTATGATGTTTTTAGGGAGACCAAACATTTAATTCTAAACACCATAATTCTGATTTATATCAACAAAACGTGACAAATCCTTATTCAACTGCAACAAACAATTGCAGGATGAGCGAAGGCTATATACATGCAATGACACTGCTGCACATTTGGCCATCGAGCAGTGTGGCAAATAACCATGTGATCACACTGCGAGCAACAAGTCACTGGAAGTCCATTTGATTCCTATAGAGCTGAGCGACCAGGGAAACTCGATGGACGTGTGGATGGTCATCAGGCTTGTTGGCCACAGCTGAACTCCCTACTGATCTAATTTTGTTTAATGAACAATCATTCTTCCTGACAAGCGCAAAATGGATGAGTTGATTATAGCCATTCAAAGCTTCCTAGTTATCTACAACTTATATTTGAAAGGCCACAGGAAAAAACGAACGGTTGCATCCATCGGTGGGGTAGATTAAGTAATTATATTTCTTTAAAAAAATGTCATGTTTTATTTGTAATTCTGCCTAATTAGTGCTTGCTAGCTTGCTATGTTAACCATGTAACATTATGAAAGACAAAACCAAACCAGTGGACAAAAGAGCAGAAACGTTGCTCGCAGTGTGAACGCGGGGTAACGGTCTCTGAAGAGCAGGGACACTGGAGAAGAGTGTTCTTGCTCTCCACCATGCATCATTGTTTGGCACCAAGTTAACACAAGGAACACAAATTCTGCACCACCGGTGCAGATATCAATCTTCCCCTTCTGGGGATACGTCAACAATCTCTAACTAAATGCTCCCATATTAGGTCTAAAGGTACAAATAATCTAATCTAATCATGTTTATTTATAAAGCCCTTTATACAAGCATGTCTCAAAGGGCTTTACATAGCATTATCATATACATACTACATCATATACCATACTGCACGCACTCACATCTATGGTCAATTCAGGGTCTTCAGTTCACCTGACCTGAATGTCTTTGGACTTTGGGAGGAAACCGGAGCACCCGGAGGAAACCCACGCGAACACGGGGAGAACATGCAAACTTCACACAGAAAGGACCGGGGCAGAGATTCCAACCCACAACCTTCTTGCTGTGAGGCGACAGTGCTAACCACTGAGCCTCCTTGCCGCCCACAAATAGCCTTTTCAGGCTGAAAGGCTTGAGCTCTTCAGCCAGCGTCTACTGAAACACACAGATATAGAATGTTAATTCTATATAATCAGGCGCAGGTGCCTCTCATTGACCGGCGGGACCGCGCACGGCGCTCTCCGCCTGCCAACCAACACTCAATCCCTGCCCTGTTTGCCACAAGCAGATGCACTGAAAGAGTTCAAGGGAGCTTGGGTGAGGTCATGAGAGAGCGAGACAGTTCAGGTATTTCAACTAGCAGTGAGACACAGCAGAGTAGTAGTGTTCAACCGAATGAATAGTAATGGGCTAAACTCAAAGGGCTGGCATATTGGGACAGAGGCATGAGGCTTCCTCAACTGGGAAATCGATATCAAACATGACATGCCGTTCCAGAGGCGATGCGGGGACTGAACCGTTTGTCTAAGCGGCACGTAGGCGTGGTACTGTAGGTCGGCTCAGTGTACGGAAGCTAATGGAGTCAGTTATGCCTGTTAGGGATGAAGTACCGCATTGGTTTTGATCATGTCAAGCTGCACTTCATCTGACCCCGTTATCAACAGAATTCAAAACAATGTCACTCCTTATGACGTTTGGGTTTATTTTGTTAGGCCACACAAATTATAAGTGTAGAAGATTACTGTTGCATCTAAGACTTTGCAACAACAGCAGAGCAGGCCTGAGTGCATTGTAGACAAATTATTATACTGAACTAAAAGTTAGAAAAGGAGGCATGCCTTGAGGCTATATAATATATAATATTCCATAGAGCAATGTGACAAAAACAAAATCAGGCAAGAGGCAAAATAAAACTCATGAAGCAATATGGGTTGGCTGCTCCTAAATCAAGTCCTTACATCCCAAGGACCCTGCAGGAAGAGGAGAAAAGGCTCACCTGAAAGTACATTTGGGTCACTTGAAACTGGAAGCAACAGCAGCCATGGGTTCGCCCTCTCTCCATTCCAGTGCATTACATCTATCCATGTTGTATATTTAGATTTGTTTTGCTCTGCTGCTCTTGTTAGAGGGTAGAACACAACAGAGACTGACTGCTGTGATAAATCTGTCTGCTCTGGCTGTCTCAGTTCTACACCTGCAGCTGAACAGCCAAGTACTGTAGGTGTTAATACTGAGTTGGGTGAAGATGTGACATTCATTGACTTGGAAGTTTTTTTGGCTATCTACAATCCAGTGATGAAAATCTAGTGTGATTTTTATTTTTTTTATTCCAAAATGTTGAAATGAAGCTGAAATTCTCTGCACGTAGCAAACAGTTGGATATGGTCTTCATGCAGTGTAATAGACTTGAGTCCCTGCAGTTGATCATTTGTTTTTGAAACGTGCTATAGAAATAAATCATTAGTACTATTGTTGTTGTCGTTGTTGTTATTATACTGGTAGGTGAAAATCCAGGAAGGACAGGTTTGCGAAGAGCCTGCAACTGAGATGAAATATTGCTCATGGCAAAACTACATCTCCCAGAAGTCTAATGTCTTTGATATTTTATGAACATTGCTCATGTGGACACTAATTAGCTAAATTAATAATGTTTACTTGGTTTATTTTTGACATCAGAGAGGCAGAGAGATAAACCAAATAGATTGTTCCTGGCAGAGCACAATAGATAATGGAACAGATGTTAAAACTGCTGAGCATTATAAAGTGAAAAATGGCTGTGTTATAAAAAAAATAAGAAATGCTTATGGACATTAATGTCCAGGGGAGTTTGATGTATCATCTTTAGGAAACAATGAAACACACTGGGAAGTCTAAGGCGAAAGAGTGGAGGTTTTAAAGGCTAACTAAGCCTAGCCTGGAAGTAGCCACATTAATTGTTCATTTTTGTTTCCACTCACATTTGCATTTATACACCTGTATAAAGATGGTGTGACCGTCTTTATACGTAGCGGCATTTTATTTTCCTCTTCTTTTTATTTGACAACATAGCAGCGTGGCTGATACCGCGGAGGAGTTGGTCCCGAAATGTTTTTGTGTACGTCGGTGATATGGAACTGGTTTGGGTTTTCCCACAAAACAACATTATTTGCAAAGTTTGCAAAGAACATGTTCGCACATCGGATGGCAACACCTTTTTAATCACCTCAAGAGAAAGCACCAGAGAGCACGCTGAAAGCCAAACAAGCATGCCGCATGCACAGCCACACAGCTAGAGGCGAGCGGTAGCCGTACTAAGCCAAAGTTTTTCAGTTACATTTCCCATATGGCAAAATGTGTAGATGTGATTTTGAACCATGCTAATGAGTAAAATACGTGTTTTTTTTCTTCTTCATTATTTATAATTGTATTGGTACAATAAATTAGTATTTTTCACTTAAAACTTTACGGCCAAAATGTCCCCCCAAAAAACTGTTCAATACATCAAGGCATCATTGGTTGAATTGCAGATGCAATGTAATTCACAATAATCCCCAAAACAATAATCGTAAAGAAAAATAATCTGATAACCATCAAGTACATTTATATCAAGGTCACAGAAGGTCCACACAATTCACCAGTGGCGATACCCCACCTCATCGCTGTGTTGCAGTTTGAAAATAAAATAACTGGACAGTAAGAAACAAACATTTAAATGACACGTTTTAATGTAAATAATGCTTATGCTAATTCGAATCAAAAAATACATTGAAACGTACACAAAATGAAAATTAAATTGTAATATGTAATTGCTCTCATCATCACTTATTATGACCGCTCGCTACTGCAATTCACTAACATAATGAAGTTACCTATACCATAACATGCATGGCTGCACAGCCGCAGATAAATACTCTTACTGAGGTGTGAAATTAAAACAGGCACGTTATCTGTTCTCTCAAGAAATGGAGAAATGAAAGCTTAGTCATAGCACGTTATTATAATATCATGGTAATATACAGTATATCCTTTCCCCCCTATTTGCTTTCTGTAGCACAGTGTTTACTTGGAGCTGGGGCAAATGTGAATTTATGTTAATAGGATTTCAATCAGTAAAAATATGGACACTTCCTCAGAAATGACAGATGTGAATAACTTTAATCTCTCACACTGTGCTTCCCCCCCCATTCAGGCTGTCAATAGTTCCTTGGCAGCTGCTAGAGGGAGATAATGTTAACTTGCTTGTGCATCAGTTGGATCCTATTCATTTATGATGGACTTCAACTGAAGGGCAAGTAAATGAGAAGCAATGTACAGCCTCTACTTAATTGTTGAATCAAATGGCAAAGGCCTTTCTTTTTCTTTCTTTTTTTACAGCAAGGACCGCAATGGAAATAAGTCTATGACTTTATTGTTTTCTTGTACAAGTATCATCGTGTCTCTTTTAAATTGTCCAATAAACTAAACTAAACTAATGCAGGATGATAATTGCTCAATTTCAGCGTTTTGCTTTTGAGTTGACATTGAAGTTTTAGACCTCACCCACTTCCAACGTCCACATTTTCCCAGAGAGCCTGGCGATTTCAACCAAGAGCCTGCCGTTCCCAAGCGTACCTCTCTAACCATCACACTACTGTCAACCTCCATCTTTCTCCAAGACGCTGCTGGCCAGTCAGCCATGCTTGCTGCACATATGGACACTCAAGAGGGTGTAAACGTGAACACATAAACTACCCTTCTCCATTCCATAAAACAATACTATAGATTACCTGACTGTGCTACCGACTACACTGAAGTGCAGTTGTTTTGTAGTGTCCATTTGAAACATGGCAAAATAGACTCACCGCTTTTTAATGCAGCTTTGCGCACCTGCTCTTATTCATTTACGGAATTGTTTGTGTTTTAATGTCATTTTATGTGACTTTCATGGGTGTATCAGGGATCGAAATTGCGACCGTTTTGGTCGCATATGCGCCCAAAATTTAGTCTGTGCGACCTCTAAATATAATTGGTCGCACCTGTGCGAGTGTAAATACTTGTTCTGGTGCAACCGTTTTTTCCCCGTTTTTTTCTTCTGCACTTGAACGTCCCTTTCTCTACATTCGCTAGTATAACTTGTGACAGGGACCATTCTAACCAATCAAACGTGAGTTTGAGGTTCTTACCTTTAATGCTGGTTTAATGCTTGGTTGAGATTAGCCTTCAATCACTCCCTTTCGCGGCTAGCTTAGCTAGCGCTATCGAAAGCTAACAAGATTAAGCGAACGATTACGGCATATTTTAGTACCGTTACTGATGTAATTTAGTCGCTGTGGCAGCGGAAACAGTTGATGATGTCTGAAGGACTTTGAATGTCTTCGGTATGAGAGCGGCGCAATTAACGTAACTGTACATTGTGACGCCTGTGGGACGGAGATGACGTAACGTTAACTGCGTTTGCAACGGAGTCGACACAGTTTAAGCGTGAGAGCTGAACTAAGTACTGAGACAAAACACAAGAAACCCTGTGACAAGGTGACGAAGAGTTCAGGCTCCACTGGTCAGTTATTCAACACCGATACTCGGTACATGTCGTTCATCAGTGATTCAGTTCACTTGTAATACCACAATTATTCCGCGTTTCTTACTGTACATGTATGTTGGTTTTCTATTTTAATTGTTATTGTAATGCTGATTATTGTATTAATATAGTATTATATTGTAACCCATGTAAAATGGATTTGTAAGTCAATAGCATGTTATGGAGTTGTGGAGGTCCACTTGTTGGACCGTTTTCAGGCTGTACTGGAAAGGTACAACATGGAAATGATTAATTAAAGTATCTTCTTCTGAATGTTTGTGTTAAGTCCATATAAAAACCAACTAGTTAGTTGGATTGTATTTCATTAAGAAATGGCTGTATTGTTATGCTGCCACTGAAA
>OMOT01048747.1:3542-14252 GCA_900312575.1 Acanthochaenus luetkenii
GGTAGTGGCAGGGGCTGGGGGGCTGAGAAACTCTTCTGAGTTGGGACCCGGCTCCAGTGGCTCTCTCCAGTCTAAGGAGTTCTGTCCTGGGCTTCGTTGGAGGGTCACATACAACCCTGAGGACTCTAAAGACCAGGGGTCCGAGGCTGAGGACACAATCGGTTTGATAATTACTGATCCACGCTCTTTAGGGATCAATACAAGTAATCTTCCAATCGTTATTTTTCATATATCATTTGAAGAGAAAACATTTGCATCATTGCTGTATTGCTGGGATGAAGGCTGCCTTACAAGCGTCAACACTGTGGAGGCTGGCCCCCTCCTCTAGGTCAACCAATCCAGTCCAGTTAGAAGGTGAAAGGTCACGGCCATCGAAGGAGCCTGCCTGGATATCTGTGCGAAGAAGAACATTTATACATGTAATTTATACATTTGTGTGTACATATGTGTATTCCTACAGTATCTGTGTTTTACTGCTTGATGAAATGGATGATGCTGCTACAGATCTGATAAGCATAGACAAATGTAGAACCTCGAGTAGTGGTGGTTCGCTCTGTAGTGAGGTCGGGCCTATCTGTCCCTGGGGAGTCAGCATCAATTGAGCCTGCCAGGTAGCTCCAGGGCTTCCACAGGGAGGAGTAGATCTTAGAGATGGAACCCGTCGTCTTCACATTACCTTGGGAGACAGGTTGCAAAGATTCACCACTGGCATGTCAACTGTTGAATAATTGTATCCAGTGTATCTCAAAGGTTTATTCTAGTTGTTTTTTTTGCCAGCATAGGCCAACATCAGTCAAATGAAGGAAGTGGGACACAGAGCACAAAAGACTGAACTGAATGCTGAGCATCTAATCACTTCAGCGGTGAGTCTAGAAAATGAACTGAATTTCTCTTAAAACCAGCTCTCTCACTCATGTCTCCGTCAATCCTGCAGTTTAACAGATTGAGGACGGGATAATTTAAAATAACCGAGGTCAAAATCTGTGTTGCCATAGCTACTCCAGTGTCATGTTTACTACATTGCTTGCACTCAGTCAAGGCATGTTCTCTATAGCAGCACTTCTCTTAGGAGTGGAACAGTATCCATTTATCCCATAGATTATGGTAATTTCTGATCTACACATTACAATTATAATAATGATACCATTATTGAGATTATAGACTCTGTATATTCTGTTTAGTACTGTCTAAATGATCAATAATGAGTTCTGTAGACAATAAACTCTGTAATCTCAAAACCTAATCTTGGTTCCCCTTTGTACAAACAAAAATGCCACCGTTGGAAAACCATTGGTTGCATTTGCAAATGCTTTGATGGTACAATACCTCTGTGGCAGTAAGCATCATAGAGTGCTGTGGTATTGTCAGTAGTGCTGTTGGGTGTGATGGTGCGGACTCCTGGCTGGTCCCCTCCACAGTCCTGGCGAGGCCAGGTAACAGGGTAGCGGACACTGCCATCAGAGAGCCAGCCCGGGGCACAGCTGTCCAGACCAGCCCTCCACGCCAGGTAAAGCTGCCCCACCGTGGCCAGCTGCCCCCCCAGGGACACACAGCGGTCTGAGGCCGAGAACAAAGACAGCCTCCCTGGGACCGAGGAGTGGAACACCTCACCTGGAGGAGAGAGACATGGGAGGGGGGCTTGTCACGAAGCAGGTGACTCCTAAGTGAATTCTGCCCTGCTGGTTCTGCCTGCCAAGCAATTCATATTTGGCAGATGTCTGCTGTAAGTTAGAGTACAGTGTAGCACACAGTGCAGTTAGGTGTCTAGGAGTTTTTCAACCATATTGAAAATCGCCTATTCTAATGGTACTGATGCTTCAAAAGGCAGCAGAATAAGACGCAAGCAAAAGTTGTGACTTCAAAAGTGTGTGTATGTATGTGTATGTATGTGTACCATCCAGTTCTTTTGCAAAACAGTACACGTCAAACAGCTCATTTGGGTCCCTCTTCCCATAATTCCTCACTCCAGCGGAGTACTCCTTGTGTCCATAGCAACCAACCTCTGGCAACTGGACAGAATAGCTGTAGAGAAAACCATGTGGGAGTCATACATGGGAGTTACTGACTGTTCATCTCCCTTTACTGATGACTAATAAGTAGCATAAAGGTGTTATTGGTATTTCAATGTATGAATGTTATCTTAGCTCACATAGCTCACAAATCAACAAGGCAAATGTCTTTATATTACAACATTAAAGGCAGGTAATAAAAGCACAACAGTCATCAAAGCAATGCACGACCACATTGCTACTGGCGAGCAACACCACGAGGATGTGGCAAACAGAAACAAGTCATTGAACTCCCTCTCACCGGACAGTCTGGTCGTCCAACCATCCGGCTGCACAGCTGGCGAGGCCGCCGTAGTACGCTGCCCACAGCTGCGCTGGCGTGGCGATTTGAGCCGTGTTTTCCTGGCAGGCCTTCTGGGCATCGGCAAACGAGAGGGCATAGCGGGCGCTGGGAGCCTGGTAGTGGAAGATCACTCCTACACAGACAGACGCCGGGACAGGTGGTGAGGCGGACAGCAGATAGCGAAACTATTGGCTTCTCTCATTTCAGAGATATACCAACACGGTCAAGCACTTCTATTCGTGCATAAATTTCATTAAAAATCAATAGATCAGTGGGATGTAATGAAAGAAAACGTTTTACTGTGACTACAAACACATCAATTAAACACTATGTGAGTCTCAGTTGAAATTTCACGGGCGACCACACAGGCAAAGTATTGGTATTCAGTCCAAAAACCTTAATTAAAGAATTACACAATTAGTTGGCTGGAAAACACAGATAATGAAAACACAGTAAACTGGAAAAGTGCTCCCAGAGCAAAGAGATCAATTAAGTCAGTCATTATGATATTGATATGGTGAAGCAATGTTATTAATGTTTGATTAAATAAAAGGGGCTGGATGAGATCATTTATAATATATTGGCACAAAGAGCCTGGAATGTGAGAACACACAAAAATCTGTTGATTCAGAAGAAGACTTTTCCAGCCCTTTGTATTAACGCAGACTGCCTGAAGCATTTCCAATTAGCGGATATGCTTCCTTGGAAGGTTGTAACACAAAACGTCCAGGGAATAATCAAGCCTTCTGTGGTGGCTGCTGCACTCACCAGAAACCACCAGGGGCACGGTGTCTCTCTCATAGTCGTTACCCATGACAACCTGACAGTGGTAAGTGCCTGAGTCGTTGGTACGGAGACCGTAGATCTCCATGGTAGCATTCAGGGGATTGGCAGTGTATCCTGGCAGCCTGACGCGGCCAGTGAAAGCGTTATTCACCTTGATTATATCACCTTTGGCAAAGAAAGAGAGGTTTCTTCATTACAAAACGTGTCTACTGACATTAGAAATGAGAAATAACTTTAAAGGGGCCCTCTCATGGGAATTCAAAATGTCCTATGTTTATATACACATATGATCAAAGATGTAATTAATATAGACATAGTTAAAATTTGGTTTGAGTGGTTCAATTTACAGATATTGCAGGCAGTTTCAGACTAACTCAACGCATTACTTCTGGACAACAGACAGCATTTGAACTGACACCCCAATGGAAAGCCTCTACTCAGCATTTTTTCCTAATTTTAGGAACAAATAAGCAGCTGTTGTCAGCCAATCAGGGTCCAGTATTGTTGACTGTTTTGCCTGTGGGGACTTCACATTCATTCATGAAATACCCTTTTAACTAAACTAACAAAAACATCATGAAGAGCATTATTCATATCCTGAGCCAAAACAAAATCACGAAAAACAGAACAATATGGGACCCCTAAAAAAAGATGTGCCGCTCTATTACATACACGTGAGAGATTTATAAAAATGTAGAGCAAATCAGGTTTGCAAGTCCCTTTGTCTTACCCCTAGCAGAAAGCACAGTCTGGTCCAGAGGGCCCCCCTGTCCTCCTGCTGGTAGCCTGAGGAGAGTCCACAAGATGTGTGGAGGTCGGCTGGAGGAGCTGGCCTGGAGGGTGAAGACACAGGGCAGGAGGGCTCTGCCAGCCAGAGTTTCTCGCACTGTACGGTGGGTGACTCTACGCATGTTCACTATGGAAGAGGTTGCACCTAGAGAGAAAGAGAGGGAGAACGGGACATGGTTGGTATGCAATTAAATATGCTCGAGGTAACTTTTGCTTGCAGGTGGGATATCACCAAGGGGAGAGAAAAGAAAAAACGCAGTAAAGAAAACATATTTCCTGGCGATGATTCACCAGATGTGCATGTCTACTTGTTTTTAACAAAGACATGCATCAATCTGTTGGGCTATTAGGGTAAATGACTTATTCTGCACGCCGCAGTCGAGGAGGCACATAGATCGTGTAGCCTGTAGCTTCTCACCAAGGCGTCTGATAACAAGAACTCTGGGAGTCATTAACTATTTCACACTCACATTTCCACACCGGAAACCAAGAAGAAGAAACTTGCTTCTTATTCCAGCAGAGGAACACAATGCTGGCACACACACACACAGTCACACACACAGTCACACACACAGTCACACACATATGTGTGCACAAAATCGCACACACACTAGTGACCACTATGGCACATTGGACTCTCTCTCTCTCTCTCTCTCTGCAGATTAGATACCAGTAATTCACTCTGTGGTTGCCGTGTCTGGTTGCCGTAATATATGGGCTCGGTGTAACCATGACAACAGGATCACCTGTAAAAACATTACCCTCTAACCCTCCAAACCCCACCAATTTGTGGCTTCCCCCTCTATGTTCCTCACATACAAAGCACCCATAAAAATAAAAATAAAATCCACACAAAACAACACACTCTCTAACAACAACCTATTAACCAAGGCATAAGTAACTTTCATTCACTTTTGAAATATCACTATATAACCATGATCTAATCCTTAGCAAGATCATGAGCCATCAATCTCAACTCATGACATCGGTAAATAGCGTGGACTACATGTGAGATGTGAGACGTTCTAGCATCCGCTATACCAACATAAAGCCTGGAGACACTATTCTCAGAAACCTTTAGTCAACTCAGCTCAAATCTGTTCAGGGATCTTTGCAATTTGCTTTCCATTTTTGTCCACCTCATTTAAATAACTGCTGTGTTACTCAAACACATACATTTGCAGAAAACGAATATAGGCTTAACATGAGGCACACAAAGCCTTATTTGGAATAATGCAGTTAAGCTGCATAGTGGAACTGAATCCCCGAACGATATCTCCATCTGCATTTAGATTGGAATGTTTTCACACGCTGAACCCCCTGAGAGCATCTCTCTGTGCTGAAGAACGCTGCCGCCGCCTTCTCCCCAAAACAGAGGTAATCACAAAATCACAAATACTAGAGAGAGCGAGAGACAGAATGAGAGAGAGAGTGATGGGGGATGGGAGAGAGGGAAAACCAGAGGGGAAATCGGAGAGAATGAGGGAGTCTAAGAAATTGAATGGTTGAAATTGAGAGACTTTGGATGACAAATGCACCCTGGAGCACGGCTGTGACAGACGGGACAAAAGAAAAACAGCCTGAAAGAGGAACAGAGCGCTGGAAGTGACATGAAGGACACCCGCTGTCATTAACAGACACCATCTCTTATTCCTGTCATTCCTCCTTTAAGGGTTCACTGGGTAGACTGATTTGGGGTTTTCAAGGCAGATATCAATGGTTTTGTATTGAAGATATACATGTTTTATATATTGAACTCATTCATATGCAAATGTGTGCAGCAAGGTGCTCCGACATCTTATCAGATCATCTACTGTACCATGGTACATGGTATGACATGTACCATGGTACCATTGTGGCAGGACATACAAATAGGAGAGTGCAGGTATCAAATAAACACTAGAACTCAACCCATGTACAGCTAACAGTGTTGGGTGGTAACATTTATTTGATATGATGTAACTACCAGCAGCTGCTATAGTGCATCGTGTTTTTGATTTGGATTTTCAATCAATCAATCATGTTTTATTTATATAGCCCTTTTATACAAGCATGTCTCAAAGGGCTTTACATTGCATCATATACATAGTACACTACATCATACACATCATATACTACACTACACACAAGCACATCTATTTTGCATGTCTTTGGACTGTGGGAGGAAACCGGAACACCCGTTAGAGCAGTGTTTCCCAAACTTAGGGTCAATAAAAAAAAGTCCGTGACCCATTTTTATTGGGTCGCCAATAGGCAGAGAAAAATGCATAACAATTCTATGATATGTCAATATCAAATCTGTTGCAAAAACGCGTAAGAAGTAAAATTATATGAGCCAGCAATAGGTTATGGTTATTATTAACGTTTTTATTATATTTTATTTTATCTGAGAAAAGGCCTATAGCGAACAGAGATGATTTGATTTCTTAGAAACATAGCGAAACTCGTGCCTGTTGTATCCCATGCAGAGTTGGGAATGATTATTCATGCTTTTATATCACCACGCCTGGACTATTGCAATTCACTTTTTACCTGCCTCAGCAAATCATCTCTGGACCGTCTACAATTGGTCCAGAATGCTTCTGCCAGGCTGTTGGTCCAGGAGGACTTGTCACATTATTCCTACCTTGACTTCTTTGCACTGGCTTCCTGTTACTTTCAGGATTCAGTTCAAGGTCTAGCTGTGTGTATCTGTATTTTATGTGCTTATTCATGTCCTGTCTTTGTGATTCATTGTCATTTTAATCTGAATGATGTTTGTGTATTTTAATTCCTGTGAAGCACTTTGTGACTCTGTCTAAGAGGTGCTATACAATAAACATCACTTACTTACTTACTTACTTACTTACTTACTTACTTACTTACTTACTTACTTACTTACTTACTTACTTACTTACTTACTTACTTACTCTTCCCAGACCCAGCCTAAAGATTATACATTTCTCTTTAGGATCTCGAGCTGAAAATGTTTGGAAACATCTGTACTAGAGACCTGCAGCTCTGAGATGTTTTGTCTTTTCCTTCCATAATTGTGAATTTTATGCACAATTGTAATTGAACAGACAAAACTTGCATAAATGGGAGGTGTTCCAGCACAATCCCACAGAGCCTGTCTGCAAACATCCTGAGCATGTCATCTCTCACTTACAAATCTCACATTAGTAGAGAACTGTCTGGGAATTGTTTAATTCCTACTGTCTAATTTCATTCTATCCTTTGATCCACCCCCCTTCCTCTCCTACTTCCTTCCTTCCTTCCTTCAGTCTCCCCTTCCTTCCTTCCTGGCTCTATCCCTCCCTCTTTCTCCTCCTTCACTAAACTCATTTGTGGGCTGACATTATCTGCCAGTATTGATTATTGTTTCTGGGGTTCTATTGGTTTCTGCAGCACCTGGAGATGCAAGACACACAGACTGTAGGTGGGAGACAAGAGAACTCACCCAAGCTAAAGTACAGCAGCAGCATCAGAGCCAAGAGGATCTGCCGCCCAGCTGCACACAGAGTAAGCACCATCCTGGACCTGGAGAGACAGGAACAAACCGAGAGGCAGGGTGAGACAGGACGGAGAGGAGAGACAGAATCAGGCCTGAGAGGAGAGGGAAACGCAAGGTAATGTTTGGTTTTGTAAGTATATGATGCATGTCTATCTGTTTGGTTGCAGCTCTCTGAGTATTTTAAGCAGCACATCAAATTCATGCTATATCATCCATAGTTGTGTGATACATTTGTGTGTATGTGTGTGTAGGTACCCTACACTATATCATGCAAAGATGCCCCTCAAACGCGAACTAGTACAAACTGCCACCAAAAAAACATAAAACATAAAAGCCTATTAAGTGGAGATCTCGCCATATAACATACCCTAAGCATTACCACACTTTGGAGTCAGAACTTACTGATCTTGTCGACTAACATGAAATACAAAAACAAAAAAAAGCATGGCCGATGTTCACCATGTTTTTGAATGGGCCTTGTATGCTGCACGTTTAGCTTTGTACTTCGTCATACTTTCTTACTGCTTTCTGCCATTGTTGTTGCTATGACTTCCCTGCTCTAGCCTCACCTTGATGGCTACAACCAAGCATCCCGAACATCATTGCATGTCTGGACCACAGAGAGACACAGAGTGATAATGTATAATATATCCGATGTATTTATTGGTACTGTATTTTAATGTGGAAAAAGTAGCATATTGCAGCCTTAAGGCCACTTCAGGACCCAGACACAGTTCATTGGAGCTTGTTTGAGAAGAAGAGGAAGAAAAAGTATTCACTGAGTACTACAAATACTGGTATTCCATATTGGGTTGGTACCTGGCTAAAATAATATTAAATGTGATACTGATACCATGTCAGATATAACAACTTGTTTTTATGCCATACATAGAGTGATGAAGCTCTAATGGAGAAAAATGGATGGTATCTCATTTGTCATTGTCTAATGATCCCAAACTAATGGTCTTCTTAGTCTTCATTTTCACTAAAAGTAGTGGATCAGATTGGTGCTCACTGTAGGCTGATAGTTAGTACAGTTTCGTACACTGAGCCAATATCTGCAGCTAAAAGGGGATTTTGGTGCATTCCAATTGAACAACATACAGGAAATCCTACTCCATCAGAAATGAGCTGCTGAGTTTGCCAGAGGATTTGGCTTGGGGCCCAAAGCTTCTCAGCTCAATGGAAGGACATGAAACCGTGTTTTATTGCACAGCCCTGGCAGGAAATGGAGATGAGGAGGAGAATACGCCATTTTAAGCAAATAAATAATAAATATGTTGTGGCACACTCAGGGGGTGAAATGAGTGTCCACGTGACCGGAGATAACAGAACGAATGTCCACACAGAGACGTTTTATTCACTGGTTCTGGGCGAAAATGGGTTAGTCTCTTACAGGCAATGTCACTGTTGGGGTAGTCAGAGTTCAGTCCAGGGTTCGGTGCACAATCCAGGTTTTCGTATAAGGCAGGAGAAGGGTCGTCAGACAGGCGGTGGTCGATCACGAAGAGGGTTCTCAGACAGGCAGGGATGTAGCACACAGCAGGGTCCTCGGTCCAGTCGGTCATACACTCTTCGCTCAGTATCGGCATCAGCACCCTCTCTCTCTCTATCTCTATCTCTCCTACTTCCCCCCTGTGGCTGAAGGTGCCCCTCATCAGCCTCAGCTCATCGTGGAGAGGGTGAGAGGGGTTCTCCAGGATGGAGTTGATCTTCCCCCTCGTCTTCATCTCTGCCACTACCTCCAGACTGTCCTACAACAGGGCTTGAATAGTGCTTGAAGTATAAATTAGTCCAACATGTTGGGGCTGTCTAGATTTCAGCAAAGCCGGGGAAGCGAATGGTCAAACCTCTTTGAATTCACCAGGGTAACAGCAACTCATGCCAATGGTATCCCTGATGCTCGGAGAGGAGATTATGCAACACCAGTATACCAGTTCAAGCCTTTACAAACGACAAGAATAATGGTCACTCTCTTTTCTAACATTGTGAAAGCCCACTAAAATCATATACAGTATAAAGCTGGAGTGTGTGAGACGAAGCAAAAACGTTCCTCTCGTATAGTAAAGCATTGTGCAGTGGCTGATGCCTGCCAAACTTAATTGTCGTTAAAAAGCAATTTGTTGTGCCATTTTAATACTGGGTAGCGATGGTGGTCTACGGACTCCTGAGCAAAGGGATTCTGGTACGGGTGAGACCACGCTGTGCCGCACACTTTGAGGCATCCCATCTCCAAAGGTGGGTTAGGACCCTGTGATGGGCCGTGACAGATTGGGGTCGAGCCATTGGACTGGGTGCATGTTGAAGGCCTGAACCATTGATTGAGCTCGCTAGGTGGGTGACACGAGATTTCTAAAGGCTTAGAGAGGGTCACGACACAGAGACGTTTGCCCAGTCCCGTTGTAAGGAGAGAGGGTTAGAGTCTTGTATCAGAGGGCATGGGACTGGCAAGGGGCCCAGCAGCCACTGCCGACAACACCAGAATACAGAGAACGTTACAGAGGCGTATGGGCATCTCTATGGATGCCATACAACACTGCGTGCATATAGACACCAGCCATTCAAAGTTTTACCAGAGGGGATTTACAACATACAGTGCAGTGCGCTGGCCATCCAATCACACCGGCCGCATACTAACCAGTCCCGCCTATTGTTAAGGACGAGTCATCAGATGTCGTGAGCGCCTCCCTCTAAACCTCCTTTCTTCACTTTCACAGGCATAGTTGTGTCTGGAGAAAAGAAAAGAGCCAGAAGTCTCTAAAACGCTTCAGTGGACTTCAATGTGGATGTCCATTCAACACATTTCCACGTTGTTGTCTGAATAGGACACATTCAAAGAGCCTACGGGTGCAGTGCCAGAGATCCAAAGAGAACCAACAGATCTACATTATGGCTCGGCACTAAGCTGTCAATCTGCTGAAGCGGTGGACCAACTGGCCTCACGATCGTCATGTCGACCCAAATCTCCTTGAGTTCTCTTAGTGGGAAAATTGCTCGGGGAGAAAAATGAAAAGTGTGGAACAAGTAATGTCAGCCACTGCTGTAGCTGTGAGTTAAATCATGTGTGTACATAGCATGACAGCATTATACTCACAATGCTTCCATACATGTGTGTGTGTGTGTGTGTGTGTGTGTGTGTGTGTGTGTGTGTGTGTGTGTGTGTGTGTGTGTGTGTGTGTGTGTATACGTTATGCATGTTGACGAGGGCCAGACCTTGTCCTTCCGCTGCTGCTGCTGCTGCTCCTTTAGCCTCTTCATTACTTCCTCTGCTTCACAAAGCTGAAACAAAC
>OMOT01048761.1:3747-13862 GCA_900312575.1 Acanthochaenus luetkenii
AGGAGAACACGCAGAAATAACCGACGATGAAACTTGTTGTGAGTCGAGGTTCCAAGCGAGAAGATGGCGTCGTACATTCGCCCGATAAATTACAACCTCACCCGTGTCGGCGCGTCCTGCTCTCCGGCGTCGAACACGAAATGTGTCGCCAGCTTTTCCCAAACTCATCGATAGTTCGTTATTTTTTACGGAACTCCTGACCAATGACACTCAAATGACAAACCAGCGCACCCGACAACAACCAACTGCACGTCGCACACCCAACAACAACTAACTACACGTCGAACAAACAACAAGTGTAACTAGCATTATTATCTGTCGTTTCGAGGGTAACGTAGAAACCAACTGAGGTGGTTAAGAAGACGGACTTTCAAAAAGGTGACCACGCCATTGTGGCGCTACGAGACTGACCAAGTTGAGCTAACATTAACTAGCTCGTGACAAGTGTTGGTTGTGTACCTAACGTGGATATATCTAATATAACAAACAAACCCCGCACTTAAAAACAGAGAAAACGACGCTGCTGCCATGTTGTAGCCACTTGTGTGCGCAGACAGACAAGAGTTCAAACGGGTCATCATCCATCGAGAGGGGCGACGAGACTGCCTACAAGTTGAGCTAACCTTAACTAGCGTGTAGTCAAGTGTCGTGTAACTAACGTGAAAACATTTAATCCAAACAATAAGTGACTTGCGACACTGTGACACCACAAACCGGACAGAGAAATATGTTCTTTCCCGCAATTCCCGACCTGTAACTAGCTAGCTAGCTAGCTAGCTAACTACAACTGTTCCCCTCCAGCTGTGAAGAGAACGACTGACAAGACAAGGTAGCTGGTTATCTAACGTTAGCTAGCTAGCTAGCAGCCACACACACACACACACACAATGATGCCATTTTAGTGTAGGTTAGCATTTTGTTTTCTTTCTTACCCGAAGAGCCGCCTTGGTTCCATCGCTGGTTAGGTAACGGGGTTCCGTCGATATTCCCACCGTCCTCCGTTGTTTCGACGTGTTCTAAAGTTGACGCTGTGTGTGACGTGACGTGCTGGACTCTTGTGGAGCGACTGAGCACAGTCGTCGTGTTCTCTCCACCCTCCCTCGCTGGAACACACACACACACACACACGGTTTCACACCAAAACAACTAAGAACTAGTGTATGTGCCCAGCTACACGGGAAGCTTTCCGCTGGGCAAAATAGTTAACGTTAGTGGTGGTTGCGGTATAGTAGTAAGTCTTTTAAAAAACGGTTGTAAAACGCGTTACAAACGAGTAGACACACACTGAACCTACAGCAAAATCAACAAACCAAGGAACACGTCATAATAGGGGGTCAAAGACCAACGTCATTATAACAGCGATGTTAAACATGATAGCCGGTAGTTGTAGTAGTAATATGATAGAAGCGGCCTAGTAGAGGTTGTAGTAGCCTAGTAGTAGGTAACATATGATACATGAATAGTGGTCGTAGTAGATGATATTTGATCATGTTATATGTTTGGATGACGGACACATTTGTGTAGATTTGCTCCGCCTCCTGTACAACTGATCATGTAAACACTTGCGCATGTGTTATGCTGGAAAATCACATGTTGTCATTCAACCCCCTATTATTATTATTATTATTATAGTTAATATAACAAAATATATCCGTTCTAGAACGGTTAGAATTCTGCTTCAAATTAAAACTAAACAGAAGATTACTTTTCAATCGAGGTAAGATAATTCAGTATTGATCATAACTGGCCTCTTCATTGATCATTGTATTCCTTGAATATGCTTGTGTTACAAGTGCAAGTCCTATAGCCTTGCTCGTGCATTTCCAAGACACCAAACCACACAGATGTCTCGCTACATTGAAAGCCAATAAACAGCTCTGTGGTTGCCAACATACTGAATTAGTTAGGCTTTTCCCCTGATGTATTTAACAGGCCAGAGGTCAACAGGTTTTCCAGTCATCTCCACTATGCCAGACAATCAATCCGTGTACCAGGTATTCCCTGTTAGGCCCTCAATAGCCCAAACCAACGTGGATGCCTTGGTGTCGGCCTTGTGGTGTAGTCTCTTCCCTGGACCATATCTTTGCCACGATGTCCCAGTGCCCAGAACAGGCAACCTTGCCATGCTGGCACTACTAAGTCACTGACCACCTTCCTGACAGGAACCAAGTGAAACACAAGTGGGTACTACTACTACTTTGTTTTCCACACTAATAATGAGCTCATTGTGTACATTAAATCATGTAGGTCAGGGCTTCCCAAACTGTTCCATGTCAAGGACCCTCAGATTGATGTGCTTTTAACCACAGACCCCCGTCTGCACACTTTGCTGTCTACACTCTAGGTGGGAAGGTAAAAGTGGAGACAGGGGAACTTCTGGTCAGAAGTCATTCGAATACGCTCAACTTGAATCACGTGACAATACATTTCAGCCTGGCCATGTTTTTCCATAGGACTAACGGACAAAGGTGATGCTTGTTGTGTTTGTTTGAATGATATTGCAGCTTGGACGTAATCCACTTCTCAGGCGGCTGCAGCGACTTCCGCCATCTTGTGGTCTAAAGGGAGATCTGCAACCTCAGGCTGCGCTGCTTTGACTCCTGCGCAGACGAAACACAAGAGACGGAGGGCCGAGAGGGTTCCGTCCCATCCGCGCCATGGCTCGACTTCCGTCAGCTTCGAGATCCAGACACTGGTGGGAGTATATGCATCTGCTGTATGGCTACCGCTGCTGATGCCTCCACCCTTTATTCAAGTAGTCACAAATCATAAACATTGTTCCTCCCTAGATCTACCCTGTTGAGTCTGACATCAGTGTTAGGCCCGTGACACATGGGTAACGTTTTGAGTAATATTGCTCATCTTTCATTTCAGTTTTTTCTTTTTTTACCAGTAGCTAATTTCAGTTGCTGCTGAGGGCAACACCACATCTCCATTGACTCATAACGACAGGCAACAATGCCAGAGGAGTTGCTTCTGCAACATCAGTTTAATCACATAGAAACATATCGTTGACAGGAAGCATTTAAATACATTTCTGACTGATTACGTTGCCAACCTACTGTACATTGACCCAAAAGTTGCTTAATGTACAGTATCACCATCCTTTAGGCACTGCTACACCCACAACTTTGTAACAATGATCACACCATTGAGGAACCAATTAGCAGACCACAAGACTAGTCATAACTGAATAATACTAGTTTTCTAATTAGGCTAATTATGATAAACCAAAAAACATATATTTAAATCCGGAAAAACAGCAAGGGTCAATTACTTTTTTCTGGAAAATGTCTTTAATGGATATTTTTTTTAAAGTAATGTTTCATCAAATGAGTACATATACAAATGCTCTGCTGTTATTCTAGCTACAGTTAGGGTCAAATATACTCCAGAGTGCCTGTAGAAAACACTCCATCACACGGTAGGTAGTGAGTCTTCTCAATGCTGCAATCACAGGGCCTAGATTGGCATTCGACCATGTGACGCAGTGAGTAAATCTAGTCCAAGGTCAATGCAAGTCGGGGTCTGGCAATCCACAAGACACTTTGAAGATACAGATGCATACATAAATCAAAAACAAACTTGTGTGTCTGAACATCTTTTCTGAGGAGTAGGGGAGGTCTGGTTGTACTTTCTGTCTACTTGTAGAACTCATGCTCTTGCTCATCCTTCTTGATGACGATCTTGTACGCTTTCTCGAAGTCTTTGCCCAGGACGATGTACCTGTTCTCACGCACTGCCAACATGCCAGCCTAAATCGGCAGAAGAAATGAATAGAAATGAATAAATTACTCTATAAACAAAGGACAAAATCTTGATATTTTCCACCAAGTGTCTTTTCCGCTGCCCCTTAACAGAGAAAATAAAAATAAATATCCACATAGCTCACCTCCTGGCAGATGGAGTTAATATCAGCTCCTGAGATCTTGTCTGGTCTGGCCACATCTGCACATCAGTTAAGGACAACTGTACTACACAATAACACAGACACACACGCAAAATAGCCAAAACCTGTAGCTATACAGGGAAACATGAAGCCACGCAGTGCATCTAGAAAAACTCACTAGTGGAGTGCAGATTCCCACCCAAAGCTATTTTAGATTGTCAGTGAGCCAAATGTTAACACCCATTTAATATTTTGATTAGCGTGTCATTTGTGATTCTGTCGACTTTCATATATTCGCCAAAGTCAAAGTGTTTTATTTAGTGCACAGTATAACACAAGGTCATTCTGAGCAGTGAGATTCTTAGAACATGGCAAGCAACAACTACGTGGTGGCATAAAAATAAAAAATAAAATAATTCAAAAAGATTATTGATAGTTAAAAGATCACAAGTAAGGGCAAGAGTAGCAAAAATATACATAGCCGTCAAACATTAGCAGCAATTCCAGAGCCTTAAAAAATGGGGACAGTAAGAATAAGAGTATCAATATGATAAATATAGAGTACATTACATTACATTACATCATTTAGCAGACGCTTTTGTCCAAAGCGACTTACAATAGTACATTTTTCGTCAACATTAGTCAGACCAACTATACAACGCAGTCTTTCATCAGCTAAACACTTCAATAAGTAGCATAAAACGCTACTAGAGTATTAATATTATAAATATAAAGTGAAGGAGTCCGCTGTCTTCACCACCCTTTGGAGGGCCTTGCGATCAGCAGCGGAGCAGCTGCCGTACCAGGTAGTAATGCAGCCAGTGAGAATGCGCTCAATGGTGCACCTGTAGAAATTGGTGAGAATTTTGACAGACATGCCAAACTTCTTGAGTCTCCTCAGGTAGTATATATATATATATATTTACTGCCGCGTCCAATTGTCTGGATCAGGAGAGGTCATCATTGATGAACATACAGAGGAACTTAAAGCAGGAGACTCTCTCTACTTCAGCTCCATCAATGTGAATGGGGACGTGACTGTCAGCCGTAGATAGGGCCAGAGTGCAGTCGTCCTGGTCCTCAGCTAGCCTTACAGTAGGGATGGTGTTGATCGCCTCAAACCGTGCGTAAAAGATGTTGAGCTAGTCTTTAAGAAAGGCTATTTCTCCCTTTGTAGTCTGTGATGGAGCGCAGTCCACACCACATGCGTCTGGGGTCGGAACTGTGGTAGTCAGACTCCAACTTGTCCCTGTAGGTCATATCTGGACTTCAAGGCCGCCAGGTCCCCAGAGCTATAGGCAGAGGACCGTGCTCTGAGCTTAGCATTAACCATGGGCTTTTGGTTGGGGAAAGTCCTGACATTGACTCTCGGGATGACGCCGTCAATGCATTTGGAGATGTAGGCTGAGACAGAGTCTGTGTATTCATCAATGTCCCCATCAGCTGCAACACAGAACATCTGCCAGTCTGTGGTTTCAAAACAATCCCGGAGAGTGGCAATGGATTCCTCACTACCAACGTTGAACTGTCCGAAAAACAGTTAAATTGTTCTTGTTTTAGACGTTGTCTGTAGGTTGGGAGGAGAAGAATAGAAGAGTGAGCCGCCTTACCAAAGGCAGGGCGGGGGAGGGGTTTATAGCTGTCTGGGAGTTGAGTCTGATCACCACGGGTAGGAAAGTTAATATGCTGGTGAAACTTTCCTCATATTAGCCCTATTGTCGCCAACAACAATAGAAGCTACCTCAGGGTAAGCGTTCTCCAGACCATTCATTACTCGTCAATCTCCGCCATCAGCATAAATGGTTAAGAATAACTTTGTAGTGCTAAAAGTCAAAGAAAGGATCACCAGCAAGTACCCAGATGGCCCATGTGCCTCTATACCATAGTTACTAGTGTAAGATAACCCAACAAAGGCTAGGTTGCAAGTCTGGGGGGGAAAGCATTGCCTATGTTATGTTTCAAAGTTGCATAGTGAAATGTGATAATGATGCAGTCAACCGTGAGAACCAAAGCCAAACATCAATGCTTGTTTAGTCTACAGCAGAACAACTGAGCTGGACAATAGCAGGAAACAAGGATGTAAATATTTATTAAAAACACAATAGTATTGTTGGGTTTCTGCCGCCTGCCTCTTGTTTTGAACCGGAAGAGATCCGGCTTGTTTTTCTATACTTGGAGAGGAAAACGTGCACTGAAAAAGGTAAATTCTTAAAAATAGTCCAACATTTATTCAATCACCACAGCAACAGACGTTATGTGGTGTTGTGTGGCGTGTGACAATGTGCTTAGTGTAAAAACGGTCTTTCTTCAGTATGCGCTTTCCCCTGTTGCATGATCTACAGTAGTCTTACTAACATTTACTTGTCTTCCCATCACTGCACAGTACTTCTAAAATATATGAACTGGAATACACAAACAACACGCACATGCTATTGTACACGTACACACACACACACGTCAGGAATTAATGGGGGCTTGTGGCAAAAATGCCCTTGAAAACGTCCCGTGAAAAGAAAACGAGGGATCAAAAATGCCCCCGATAATTAGGAGTACCTTTTTTACATTCCACTTCCCATCGAGTTGTCAAACACTTACGTGTGAATGTAACTTCTGTACCCTGTGGGCCACTGTAGGTGATTTGTGACCGGGGAATAATTATAAGTGCATTCTGGGCTAGAATAAGTGGTTTTCCTGTGTATTAGACAGATCGAAGTAGACAGAGACTGAGAAAAGACTGGGACAGAGAGGTGGATGACTTGCGACTAAAGTCCCGTTGCATTTACATGGTGCGCGACTAAGCCCACCAAGCCACCAGGATGCCCAATGGAGTATTTTTTTGATCAGAAAACTACAGAGTACACAGCCTGAAGCAGTACAAAATGTTGGCACCATGCAGCCAGCAGTAGAAGAAAATTCAGACCCCACACAAACCAGTTTCAACAAAAATAAAACACAATTGTAAAAAACAACTCTACATTCGAGAGGTGGAAGATGGACTGGACAATATTCAATGGGCATATTATTTCATAGTTCAATAAATTGCCCACTGAAAAAGACCAAAATTTGATCAAGGTGGCAAAAAATACCCTGAAGAAAATGTTAATTTCTTACCCTGATGTACATGCACACATACCCCCACGCACGCACACGCCTTTGTCGGGCCTTAAGGATACAGTCCTCTAGATCGACTTCTTCAGAGAGGTTCATTCTGCTGCAGATGGTGGAGATGATGAGGCGTTTCTGCCTGCGGTCAGGCATAGGGAACTCAATCTTCCTATCCAGACGACCAGGACGCAGCAGGGCCGGGTCCAACGTGTCCGCCCTGTTGGTGGCCATGATCACCTTAGGGGGGTCAAATGTCAATGGAGGTCACATGATCATGGAAGTAAGCTCAAAAGGCATGATAATGTAGTATCTTGGGCAGGGGATCTCTAAGACACAGAACCCCATTGAAGATTACCTTAGCATGAGAATCACCACCTGACTTATGCATGCTATGATTTAGTACAGACTGTGTTATAGTTGCTTATGTGCCTCAGATTTCCCTTAAAATCTAGTTAAGGAAGAAGATGCATACATTTTTTTATTTGACACCTGCTAAATTACTCTTTGCCCAGACCCTTCTTTGAGAACCACCTATCTAAGGCAGCAGGAATTAACTTCACAGCTGCACAGTTAACAGGGGTTGTCAATGAAATTCCTTAAGTCTCTGAAGAAACACCCAAGAAATAGGATTCTTAAAAAACATAGTTCCTAGAAATAAGCAGACAGTAAACATCCTTAATGATCGGAGCCTTTCATCAGTCCGAGTAGTACTGCATCTATAAATAGCTTATGGGCAAAAGGTCCATTTGAAGATCGGAAGTGTGTCCACATAAACCTCTGTAGTGCTTCCTAAGCTGAATGGATGGATGCAAGGCAAGGTGAATGGATGGCTGCTGGTACCACATTACTGGGGTCACAGGTTAGTGCATTAAGAAACGGCACAGCCACGGGGGAACAGCAAACAGCTGCCTCAGACAAGTTGACTTGGCTCACCTTGACGTTGACAGTCTGGTCAAAGCCGTCCATTTGGTTGAGCAGCTCAAGTAGGATTCTCTGCACCTCCCTGTCAGCTGCAGGAGAAAAGGAGGTGGTTAGTTTGTTGACTTTTACTGTGATGCTGTACAGGGATGTAATCAGGACATCAAAAAAATACGGAAATATGAACCTTCAGAAGAAAAACAAAAACAAAAAAACAATGGGCATTATGTGCTTTAAAAAAAAGCTTCAATCCAACACACACAAAAAAAATCACACCCCCTTGACATCAATTATTCTCTTAGTCAAACCACGGCCACTCCATAACTTCTCATACTTCTGGTTAGACACAAAAAACTAAAAACAAACAGACCAAGTTTGCATTTGACAATGGTCCAACTAAACTAAACAAACATCAGGCTGAATGAGATCCATTCAAGCACTTGGAACATTACTTAAATACCAATTTATTTAAACCGTTTCAAACTCACACTTCCAATATCAACACAGCGTTTATTGCTATTTAGCAATGTTATTCAATTGAAGACAGCCGTGATGATAGATCTACACAAAAAACAAAGGAAAAAATAAAGCCACTTGCTACCGTCACTCTACAGATGCAGACCAAAGTGAGACATCAAGCTAGCCGAGTCCATATATTGTTTACTCAGGGTTTTTCCTCCGTAGAAAGTCCATAGGCGGTCTGAATTACACTGACCTGGCCGGCAAAAAGAGTGAATGCTCTGCAGCTGGGTGTCAAATCTGTTGCTGTACTCTATTTTTGTTCAAAATTAAAATAAAATACACCTTTAATGATCAATCAAACCTTTTGTCTTACATCTTTAATGTTTGGGAGTGTGGGAAAGCTCGCCACGGCGAGCCATCAAAGCACTAGCCGTGCATAAAGTAAAACTCAACACAGGAGGTGCCACCTTGGGTAAACCCTGGTTTACCAACACACAGGATCTAATGCAAGTATTCCATGTGCTATTTAGGGTGAGTACCACAGAACTTGAATGGATAGCACGTCATTCCCAATCAAATCAACGTTCCAGGATGGTCGGCGCGGCAGCCATTTGATGTGTACCGTTGGGCTAGCTTCCATATGAACCGACTTAAGGCAAGTTGCTGAGGCAAGCAGTTTTGCAGGAAGGACCACAGGATCTTCTCCGTAACCTTGCTGCCAATAATTGCTAATATGCTAATGCTCCGTTAACGTTGCGTCACTAACGTCAGCTTACAGTTGAGTTCTGACAGATTGCTAAGCTATCCTCTAACAGACACATCTGCAAGTGTGACAGACTTGACAGCCTTAATGTTCAGACTTGCGGTGTTACCATAGCAATTAACCCTTAAATTCCACAATTGCCATTTGATGCTGTACTAGCCAAATTACCATGGCAAACAGTGGATGGACCGTTCTATACATTCAAGTTCAGAGCTCGAAATATGCTCCCGAAATGTAGTCCGTGTGACCTCGAAATATAATTGGGTGTAAATAATTGTTCTGGTGCGAGTTTTTTTCTTCTGCACTTGAACGTCCCTTTCTCTGTATATTCGCTAGTATGCCTTGTGACAGTGACCATTCTAACCAATCAAACATGAGTTTGAGGTTCTTACCTTTAATGCTGATTCTAGATCGGTTGAGATTAGCCTTCAATCACTCTCTTTCGCGGCTAACTAGCGCTATCGAAAGCTAAAAAGATTAAGCGAACGATTACGGCATATTTTAGTACCGTTAATGATGTAGTCGCTGTGGCTCCTGACAGTTGGTGATGATGTGGCTCCACCAGCAGAGAAGAAGGTGAACAGTTTTCAGAGAGTGGCTGAAGGACTTTGGATGGCTTCGGTATGAGAGTGGCGCAATTAACGTAACTGTACATTGTGACGTCTGTGTGACGGAGATCACAGGTAACGTTAACTGCGTTTGCAACGGAGTCGACACAGTTTAAGCGTGAGAGCTGAACTAAGCACGGAGATGGAACACAAGACATCACGTGACAAGGTGACGAAGAGTTCAGGCTCGATTGGTCAGGCAGTTATTCAACACCGATGCCACTCGCGAGCGAAACGCTGCTCCAGTTTCGTCAGCTCGGTACATGTCGTTCATCAGTGATTCAGTTAACTTGTAATACCACAATTACTCAGCGTTTCTTACTGTACATGTATGTTGGTTTTTTATTTTAATTGTAATGCTGATAATTTT
>OMOT01048895.1:0-13976 GCA_900312575.1 Acanthochaenus luetkenii
CCCTGGTCAAGTTCCAAACATCAGCTCGTCCGCTCCGCTCCTCCACTCTTGCGGGTCGCCTAGCCCCCCCTTCGCTGCGTGGGCTTGGAAGTCGCTCATCACGGGGGCGACTCTTCGCATCCCTGGCACCGCAATGGTGGAATGAGCTCCCCCCTTCAGTCAGGACAGCTGAATCGCTACCCATCTTTCGCAGGAGACTAAAAACACATATTTTCTGCCTACACCTAGACCCCACCTGAACTGACCTCTCCTTCTACTCTTTTCAAAACAAAAACACTAATGACTTTTACTACTAATGCTACTATTCCTATCGAAGTGTTCATGCTACTTGTTCCTATTGAAGTGTTTTATGCTACTTGTTCCTATTGAAGTGTTTAGCTGATGAAAGACTGCGTTGTATAGTTGGTCTGACAATGTTGATGAAAAATGTACTATTGTAAGTCGCTTTGGACAAAAGCGTCTGCTAAATGATGTAATGTAATGTAATATTTTGTTAAATGTCCCTTGGCCATTTTGACATCAATTACGCGCTTTTGGCAGCCATCTTCAAGCTTGTGGCAAGCTTGTGGTTTAATCTTTGTCTACTCCTCTTGACAGAATTGGCGCAGTTCAACAACATTTATTTTCTTTCTGACAGCACAGTCCACATGTTCTCGATGGGTTTTAAATCAGAACACCCAACTGCATCCAAGACCCAACTTTCTGGCTGATGATTTTAGGTTCAGAAGAATTTAGAGGTAATCCTGCTTTATTATTCCATTTACTTTCTGTAAAGCACCAGTTCAACTGGCAGCAAAACAGCCCAGAGCACAATACTACCACCACCATGCTTGACAGTAGGTATGGTGTTCTAAGGGTTAAAGGCCTCACTTTGTCTCCTCCAAATAGCTCCATTTTTTCTTTCCTCCAGAATGCCTTTTCTTTGTCCATGTGGGCTTCCTTCTTGCACGGCAGACTCTCAGCCCATGGTGATGTAAAACACACTTGACTGTGGACACTGACACCTGTGTTCCATCAGCTTCTAATTCATCACAGACCTGCTTTTTGGTGGTTCTGACTCAGCAGCAGGTGATAGCATGCGTTTTATTCCTGATCGTGGCAGTGACACAACTATGCCATGCACTCTATACTTACAAACAATTGTTTGCACAGTTGACCTTGTTCAAGTCAATGATACACTTTTTCAGATCCATGCTGAGCTCCCAATACTTTCCCATTGTAGCGTCTGTGGCTGACGAGCCCTATTTAAATGGTCTCAGAGAAGTCACCAACTGTAGTCAATCATAATCACTCACAAAACATTAAGAGGCTGTATGTATATAAAGTTGACCCAGCAGACCTATATTCCAGAATACCTATACTAAATTCATAAAAGAACCAAAATGCATGTGTTCCAATCACTCCATTACAGAAAAATGAGAGTTGTAGAAATAATTGGAAAATCAAGACTGCCATGATATACATGTTCTTTACAAGTGTATGTAAACTTTTGACCACAACTGCAGGTGTACGTCTCTTTTTAAATATGAGTTTTGATTAAATTAGCCCATACATCCTGAGAACAGCCACCCACTACCAATTTCTTTTTTTTAAAATAAATAAAATACTTTCTATGTAGGCAAAAAAGGGCTCCTATAGAAATAAGTGCATTTCTTGCCCTGACTCAATTATACATGGCAGGGGGTGGGACGGGGACAGCTCTGTGCCTCTTTGAACTGAAACACAAGTCGGAGGTAGTCTGTGGAGAGGGGATGAGGGGGATCGCATGTCAGCGATGGAGAAGCCACCCTGGGCTGAGAGTGATTTATAAACAGGCAGAATACTGTGTACTTATGCAGTGGAATGAATGGCAGGTTAGACACTGGACGTACCACCTGTGGTTGCGCCGCTCTCAGAAACAAGTACCCACAGACCAAATGTTTGACCTGCTACACTTGATATTTAGTACACATCCCATTACACAAGTCAGCATGCTTGGTAGATTCCCCCCAGATTCCTAGAGGCATATTAAATAATGAGAGAAAGGTCAACATAAACTCTTCCCGTGCAGCATAAACATGGAAAACAAAACAAAAAGGATATTGGTGGATGACTTGGTTGGAATGCTAACAGAGTTGGAGCAAACTGGTGGCTGTGAATGTTGTGTGGGTGCAGGAAATACTGGCGCACACAATCAGCTGACCTGTGGATGGAGTGGATGACTCATCAGCCTAAACTCTGGAAATTCACAGCTGAGAGTATCTCAGGTCAGCCTGAACCTTTCTCAAACCCATGCTACTAACACCTCACAAGTCTAATGAAAAAAATTAAACTAACTTTTTGACAAATGACCACATTGGCCAGATGAGTCAAAATGTAATTAGCTACATTAAATTAGTGTCCAAATAAAGTTGTTAAATATAAATAATAGATTGAAGACAAGCTGGTTACATGGCAAAGTGGCTTGTATAATTGTCAGACTTACCAGCCAAAACCAAAACTGTTTAGCCAAAATTGACCATAATCTATACATAACATCCAACACATGTTCTACTTGTATTTAAAGACTCTTGGATCTAAAAAGAATGGCTCATGTGTCATTGAAAACATTTTGCTGTTGATAGCCACCATTCCTAAACAAAGATTGCTTAGTATAGAATTGAAGCTGGTCCCAAGCAGTAGGGTGGTTTGTAAATTAGTGTAGGGTGCCATCTCTGATTTACCATTTATGCTAATAATCTAGGCCAAAATGTGTGAAATGCTAATCTTCATCTGTATGCTGATGATATAACCATCTACTGCGAACTATGCATTTGATAACCTCTAAGCTGCTATTAACACTGTACAATATACTTAATGCCCCTTGAAACTTGTTCAGAATGCTAGCAAAACCAAACTTTTTAAGTAATCGAGAATGTTGAATCTTAAAAGTATTTAGGAGTTTTAATTGATGACTGTCTTTCCTTCAGGCCACATATTCAACATTGTGCTAACAAATTTTATAATGATAATAATACATTGTATTAATAAAGCACACTTTAAAATACAAGTAAATCTCAAGGTGCTTTAAACAGATTTTGGGATTTTATTTTAGGGACAAATCACATTTTTTATTTGTAGTTAAAAATAAACTGGTCACCACCACTTTAATGTCACCATTTGGCAATGTTTTGTATTCACATGCCTCCTCCCAGCTCTCCTCTTAGCACCTTTAAAACTGTGTATAATGGAGTATTTGCACTCTTATATTTCTCAAAATTTGATGGAAATTAATTACTGTTTGTGGTCACAGGATTTGTTTTTATCACCTATCCCAAGGGTCTGAACTAAATTAAGCAAAAGTGCCTTCATGTGCCCTGCTCTCTCCTTATGGAACTTACTATGAAATTATGTAAAGCTGAAAGAGCTGGTATCTCTTTAAACTAATACTGAAGGATCATGAGGCAGACTCTGAGTAATATAGGTGCTATCTCTGCTTTTAGTCAAGGTTTTAAAAGTATGGCCCAGTGGGCTACGGCCGAGTGGGAGAGGCAGGCAGAGAGTTGTCGATCCAGCAAGGACTTTTCTGGAGCATTAAGCAAGGTATTTGATCACACCAGACCGGACAGGGGTTTATTAGCTCTTGGACAGGGGAGGGGGCGAGTGGCCGACTATGCCATTCGTTTCCACATGCTGTCAGCCAGCAGTGGTTGGAATGAGGGGTCTTTAATCTACATGTTTTTGTACAACCTGTCTGAGGACATAAAGGACCAGTTAACGCCCCTGGACTTACCGTACCCTCGGGGTTTGACTCTGTGGTAGTATGGGCAATCAAGTTAGACAGTCACTTGTGTGAGAGACAGAGGGAGAGGGTTGGCTAGGAACCAGCATGAGACAGTTTTTCCCAACGCATCGTTTCACGCAGAGAGCGGGGCCGATTTCTGCTACGGCAGGGCAAGAACCCTCTGGAGGAGCGGGGGAGGAGCGACAACGCCGCATGCAGTAGGGGCAGTGTCTCTACTGCGGGCAACTTGGAAATTTCTTAGTGGGGTGTCCAGTAAAAGATTAGGATCAGCAGTAGGGAGAAGGCTACTGTTGAGCCGAGCCTGTTCCAGATCTGATTTCCGTCTACCCTCTACCAGACCAGGGGTGGGCAATTAATTTTCCCAAGGGGCCAGATGAGAAACTGGGGCTGTTGTGGAGGGCCAAACCACCAATAGGCTGAACTTAATTCCACTCATTATTAATTGTATTGCTTCATAAAAAGCAGTAAATTATGTTTTGATTAGCTGCTATTGGTAAGAGTACATGTTACAATAAGGCTAGGAAAATGTGGAGGTCAAATATAACAGTATTTTTTTTTAACTTTGGGCTTGAACAAGTGCACAGAAGTCTGGTTGAATGTCTGAGGTCCCACACTCTGTTCAGCACTTTGCCCAGGCTGAGCCATCTGACAGATGTCATGATGTTCAGTCTCATGCTCCTCCAGAAGTGCAACAAACTGTCCTGATGAAGTTAACTACTTTAGTTACATCAATAACATGGTTCATTTTTAGCACTGACTTACACAATACCTCCTGGTGTATAATACAATGTCAAAATACACATTTCAGTTCAGGGTTCTTTTCAGTCACTTTGTCCTGCATCCGTTTCAAAAGTCAGACATTTTCCCCGTCAGATATCGACAACCATTGTTGTAACCCGCCAGTTAGTCCCATTTCAATCCAACTTGTCCAAGCTGCATTTAGCGTTACCTCTGTGAACTAACGTTAATCACCGCCCGTTGTCCTTTCTTTGACCGCATTGCTACCAGCTCCTCCGTCATTCTGAAGTCCTTTGATGTGGGAACCGGGAGCTCTTGGCTCTGAAGCTAGGTCTGGAGGAGTGGAGACACTGGCTGGCGGGGACCGAGATCCCGTTTGTTGCTTGGACTGACTATAAGAATTCGGAATATATGAGATCCGCCAAGAGACTTAACCCCCGGCAGGTAAGGTGGACATTGTTTTTCAATAGATTCAATGGGTCTAGGAATACTAAGCCAGACGCCCTCTCTCGCCAGTTTGAAGTGGAGGAGTGTGCGGCGCCGCTCGCCACCATCTTGCCTGCTACCTGTTTGGTCACCTGGGGAGTGGAAAGGAGGGTGAGGGAGGCTTTGGAGGGGATTCAGGTTCCGGGGGGGTGTCCACCTAACCGTCTGTTTGTCCCAGTTTCTCTGTGCTCTCAAGTTCTGCAGTGGGGACACCACTCTAATATAAGCTGTCATCCTGGGGTACGACGCACAGTCAGCCTCATCCGGCATCCCTCCACAAGGACGCGGGGGACTTTATAGGAGCCTGTCCGGTGTGTGCGAGTGAATTAGTAGAGGTGAAAAGAGAACTACAACACTCTCTCAACATAAGTCGAAACCAACAGGCCTGTTCTGGTGAATAATTTCAGGATTTAAAAAAATATGTAAGCGAGTCATGTTGGCCAATTTCCGTATCATAAGGAATTATATGTCAACAGATTTATGATTTAAGATTTATGTTCACTCAATGATTCTTACACATTTTAACTACTGCCTAATAACATTTTTCATCAGTCTGCTCCAGGATGGAGAGGACAGAGAGGTCGATCATGGGCTAGTTGGTGAAGACTTTGTAGAGTGGTATGACAACCACTTCCTGAGGTTAAATGATCACTAAACTAAATATATGGCCATCGACTTCAGGAAAACCTTTGACTCAACCGTCCCAGACAAAAACATACTTAATGCCTTACTAAGTAATTAGAGGTTGTTGTGTTCTTTTACCTTGTTTTTACCCATCCTCTCTCTCTGCCATGAATATAGCCATAAATCAATTCAACTCCCTGCTTTGCTTTCTCAATTTTCCTAACCAGTGTCTATATCTAACTAGTATCTACCAATATCTTAAATAAATAGTGTGAATTATATACTAGATTGTTTTAACAGTACATACTTCATTGTTTAATCAATATTATCACTTGTACGTTACAATTTCACTTAGTCTGTGATGAGATAGTTTGACATCTGTTACCAATCAGTAGCCTAGCCTTTCTGGCCCACTTACTTATGGAACCACATTGCCACCTAGGGTCCATTCATATTCACACATTCCAAATGTGGTTGTTTCATTTCCTTTATTTTCTCTGTATTAATCATTCAAGTATTATACATTGCATAACCATGATTCAAGTGTTAGGATGATAAAGTTATGAATGTATTTCAATTGAAAGTTAAGTTAAACGATTTCACAATGGTTTATTCTGTATTCATGTAATCATTGTTTTATGCAAGTGTTTTGTTTACAGGTTTCGTGATACCTACTGATTGACAACAATAAATGATGGTTATGTGAAATACAAGCGCGTTATTTTCAAATTGTATCATCACATAAGTAACTAGAATAAAACAGATAGTTATCTCTCTCTCCAAGAGTCTAGAAGGGTATCTTCTTCAGACAAAGAAATTCATGAGTAAACAAGGCGTGACCTTAAAACCCTGCCTATAGATTCCAAACTATTATCACTTGAGAGAAAGTTGGAAGACAAACCCCACAGTAAGAAAAAGCCCCCAGGAGCTGGAAGATAAAGCAAGCTCAAAGAAAATTACAGAATTTGAATATAAAGATCTTAGTTGAAAGCTCAAATGTGTTTATTAATCTATTTTTGCGTTCGTTTGCTTTTTGTTATTTTCTGTTATTGTTCCACTTGTCAAGTTTGAGCCTCACTCTGAATAGTCATGTTTTCAACACTGTTGAGAATGAGTGGCACGGTGGCGCAGTGGTTAGCACTGTCGCCTCACAGTGAGAAGGTCCTGGGTTCAAATCTCGCCTGGTCCTTTCTGTGTGGAGTTTGCATGTTCTCCCCATGTTCGCGTGGGTTTCCTCCGGGTGCACCGGTTTCCTCCCACAGTCAAAAAAACATGCAAATATATGTGTTTGGGTGTGATGTACTATGTATATGATATATGCAATGTATACTTATATTGGGGCAGCAGTAGCTCAGGAGGTTAAGTTCCCACCCCGCAACTGCAAGGTCGGGGGTTCGAGTTCAGCTCCTCCCGGGAAGAAAATCTGTCGTAGTGTCCTGTTGAGCAAGACACCTAACCCCGAATTGCTCCTGTTGAGCAGGTTGGTACCTTGCATGGCTGCCTCCGCCAATGGTATGACATGCAGGTCGCTTTGGATAAAGGCGTCTGCTAAATGCTGTAATGTAATGTGTAAGTCGCTTTGGATAAAAGCGTCTGCTAAATGCTGTAAATGAGTTATATTTAGTCTGTAATTTGTGAAAGTTAGGAAAGTCAGAAGCTCCATGTCAACTCTCCTATCTGACCAACGGAACTGAACTGCTGCCAACTTGCACAATAATAACCCATCTACCAGATTGCAAAGACTGCTGGAAAGACAGTTTCCCGACCTCCACGCCACCATGCTTGGCAACCCGGTCGTTTTTGAAGTTGCTTCCAGACTTCGGTGATCTTCGGAAGACCGGCCTTCTTAGGACTGATATCATCAGAGAGTTGATGCGAGAGAGCTGTTAAATTAGTCTATAGTCTAGTTGTCCCTTGTAGCTTTCTGCTTAATTTCTTGACCCCAAACTTCCATAATTGCATTTACCGTTGGCAATTCATATCCATAATTTCATATAATTATTCTAGGCCTAGAGTCAGTATTTTTTCCCAGTTGTTTCATCTTTTTATTTGTTCCACATTTCCATAATCTCATTGATCATGTCGTTTTGTTTAGTAGGTCTGTTTCTTTTTCTTCAGAGAAAAGTAATCCCTGAACTGAAAAGATCTTACAACTTTCAGATTGACTGATTATCGTACATTTCATATCTTTAATTAGTTATAAATTGGGTTTTCAAGTAGTATTGCAACAATTGGCTAATCTGCCGTTTTTTTCAGTGCCATTCCAGTATTTAGCATATTAAAGTCAGCATTGCTGCTGTCCACAAACACTTGCTGACTGGGGCCAGACACATAAAACTGTGTCGATTCAAGCATCCTGTAACAGCACCAAAGCAGCCACAGCATCGTTACGCACAGCCATTACGCAACACTATATATTGTGAGCCTTAATGGCCTATTGATTGATCACACATGAGTAGGTCTAATTTATGATCTGATGTGTGTTATCCTTATGCCCACATTACTGTACTGGTGACAATATGTAAACCCACAAAGATCCAAATCATCCCGTTACCTAATAAACACGTTCTATATTTGTTTTTTACAAGTGTTAATACTAAAAGGTTTTAAAAGGATTGGTATTTTTGTATTTGTAACTTTGAATAAAGTTATTAGCCTGCTTCTTCCATAGCAGTTCACAGTGTCTCTTATTGACAGCATGACTTGATTCAATAAAGCAACCTTTTTTTAATAGCTTTAATCCACATCTGTGCTTCTTTACAAACTTACCTGTGTGGATATTTTAGAGAAAAGGGGCATTGTGTTGGGGAATATATATATAACTCCTCAGGTGGCATCATTGGCTACTCAAGTTATCCAACCTCCCAGTAAGCCTGGTCACACATATTCCAGACAAATATAATTTATATTTATATATTGATATTAAATCATAGTTAAGGGGTGTTGTCTTCAACTTTGTATTTTGTCATATAAACTGAGTTCCAGTTTAGTGGTAAATTAGCGTAGTTTTAATTTGTAACTCCAGTCTTCTGAGATGAAGGTCGTAAAGTTAGTTTACCCACCATTTTATTTGCAGAATAGAGTTAACTACTTTTTAGGCTGACATACGCCTTTATAAGCTAAATTCAGAGTGTACATCCTAGTAAATTGCATAAAACTGAGTAAGATATATGAGGATATGGTCTTTTAAGGGGGAAGGCATAAATTAATGCTTTTCTGAAAATATAATTGATTTGTGGTCATATTGGTGGTTGTCTGCTTCATGATGATCACTGACTGGAGGTCATAGTTTACCTTTGTTTGAAACGTGGAAATGTTTGAACTGAAGCAAAATCATTCTTTCTTACAGTGGTCATCAATGCAGTTTTATATGCTGATAGACACGCATACACACACACACACACACACACTCTCTTTTCTTATTGACAATTGCTCTGCTCGGTTTACTCTTTGGCAATGAAGATAGATAGGGGGCCTCTTCGTTGGATCACTTCCTTTTGAAACCACACACACACAGGTGCAAAGTGACACACATGCACACCCAGGAAAATAACAAAGTACATACATACAGGAAATAACCTTGATAATGGAAAGTGTCTGTTGTTCTCTGTGGAAGATGAAGTTGATGATGATGAAGAAGGCTGCTGTCTCTACCAACACATTCCTTCTGCTCTACTGTTGCTTCATCACCTTCACAGGTACAACCAACCATTTGTTAGTAAGGGTGGAAATAACAATTATCATACTTGTAATGGAGTTGTGTATTTCTACTTTCAGTATTTTGTTCAGTATGTTACTTTTGCTTAAGTGTGTTTTGACTGAAGTATTGTAAAGACACTACATTTTCAACTATTGCAGAGTATACATTTAGTAGGTTCTTCATAAGCATCACATCACAAACTGGCCACTTTTAATGGGTTGAATCATGCTTTACTTTGTTCACACACTTCATTTTAGTACGATTTTTCTCTCAATTTAAAGACTTCAGTTTTGTCCTCTTGTACTCTTTTTGCATTCCATGGGAAGGTCTGTTTTTCAAAGTAACTCAGTAATTTTTACTCTCAGTATATTTTAAATTGGCTTCTTTTTACTTTTACTAAAGATAATCGTTCTTTATTTGAGTTGAACTGACTCAGCTTGGTGCAATGTTTTGTTTTTACTCCAGATATTTCGTCCGTTGTCCTGTGAACCAGGAGATTTACATACTAAAACCATACTACAGTAATCATTTTGACATGTGGGGACTAGAGTTCGATGAGTTTTTGAAGGCTGATACCAATATATTTTGGATTGCAGCTGCTGATGCATATATGACTGAAATCTGATCAAAATGTCTTAGGTTAAGGTCCTCCCAAGGTCTTCCGGCTCTGTATGTTGGCAAACTGATATATCAGTCTCTCTCTAATGGGGAACCAATAGAATAAAGGCTGAAACCATTTCGGGGGCCTAAACCAACCAAAAATGGATGTGCTGATGGTACTGTAAAGCAAGCAAATGGCGTCTATAATATGCAAAGATATTTGTGTGAGTGTTAGAGAGAGAGAAACAGACATTAGAGCATGAAGTTGATTGTAATTGTTGTTGGAAATGTTTGTCTTCTCCCCACATCTCTATTTTTGTTTAATTGTCTGTTTACTGCCTTCAATTACAGGGGATGTTATATGTGTGTATGTTTTTGTGAGTTAATAGGAAAACAATAATGGGTTTTTTTCTCCATCATAAACCCACACCAGAAATATAGGAAATCGGAAGAAAAAATTGTGTATGGACCAGAAATGTGCTCTATTGATTTGGTTAATATTACAGTAGTAATGTTTCTTTATGAAGCACTTTTTTAAAACGAGGTTACAAAGTCCTAGTATGAAACAAACAAAACCAGTTCAAAGCAGTTGACCCATAATAACAACAAACACAAAAATGAAAATGTAATACCCACAATTGTAATTACAATATGAATAAAATGGTATAATTAATAAATTAATGAAACATTAATAGCATTTTTAAAGACAATACAAACATAAAAAAGAACATACAAATAATTATATTAATATTGTACACATGCATATACATATGAACGCACACAGACATACTCTTGTACCACGACTTAGTTAGGTACTCTAATTCTAATAGATCGACATTTCTCAAAATTTTACGTCTGATTCGTCATCCATCCATACAGTTATTGCTGTTATTTGTGCTGCAGTGTAATATGTTTCTAAGTCAGGGAATGACAGCCCACCTTTTTCTTTTGTTAATTAAGTTTAGTTCTTAATCTTACTCTTGGCTTTTTCCTTTGCCACAAAAATGTAAGAAGCATGTTATCCCACTGTTGGAAGGTAGTCTATGTAATGTTATCCTAGGTCCGTAATTCTTTTATTATACATAAATTATTTAAAAGCTAAAAGGTAATCTTTTTTGATATGCTGATGATTCCGTTTTGTTAGTATCACATAGAGATAAAACTGTGCTAGAGAACACACTTAGTGATGAGCTTCAAAGTGTATGTACCGGTAAATGTCTATCAGATTTGAGGAAGACTGAAGCCATTATGTTTGGTTCCAATATTAGATTGGCTAGGTCTCCAGGGTTAAGGTTGAGGTTAAGGTTGGAGAGTTCTTCATAACCGTAAATGACAATGTGAATTATCTAGGCTGTATTCTGGACAAGTTTTTATCAGATGAGAATATGGCTTTAATGGCCCTCACCAAAATGAATTATAAAATTAAGTTCTTAGCTAGAAAGGCTGTCTTTCTAGACAGCTCAATTCTTCACACACTTGCAGGATCTTTAGTCCAGAGTCATTTTGATTATGCTGGTACACAGGATTATCACAGCATCTCAAAAACAAAATAAATGGATTCATGTGATCATTATCATCAACATCAAAATAGTACGTAATAGATACAGAGGAAATAATATTTCTATGTTAATCAGGTACTTCTCAACTAACTCAGAATAACTTAATATAGTTCATTTTTGTTCATTCTAGTTAAGATTAAATGTTCTTTATATTCTAAACCAATAGTAATAATATCAGCCTCACCATCATAAGCATTGAAATAGAGACAATATATCACAGATAGAGGAAATAATATTGTTCGTGTTTTGTTCATTCTTCACCATGTGTCTAGCCAAGTTTACATTCTCTTTAAATTTCAAGCTCACAAAAAAGCCCTGTCCAAATAAACAAGCATCATAAAAAGAAAAGAAAAGTGGGCTAGTAGTGGTGGGGTTGAAAATAACTCACTTGATTTTAAACATATTCATTTTTATTTCAGTAGGGTATCATAGGGTATATAGACTGGGTTATAACGTTTTACGAGTCTTGAATTCTTGAAAGCTCACAATTATATATCTTGGATTCATCCCCAACCTTGTGATTCTAAGTTTTTCCTGGAGAAGCTTTTCGATAAAGGTTTGCATTTAATTTTCAGTTCAGCAGTCTTCCGCGCGTGTGTTAACACAGCCTATATTTCTGTTTTGAAATCCTTAATTTCCTTCTTTCTTTCATCCATGTTGTTTATAGTCTCTGTGCTAATTTTTGTCATTTATTGAATACATTTGTCTAGCTGTTTCTCCATTTTCTTTTCTGTTTTTCAACCTGTTTGCATTGTCTGATATAAATGTTTTACACTAAGAGAATTGATGCAAGAGAGCTGTTAAATTAGTCCATAATTCAATTAGGAAATTAGTATAGTCTTGTTGTCCTTGGTAGCTTTCCGCTTAATTTCAATGGTTTTATTGACCCCAAACTTCCTTAATTGCATTTACTGTGGGCAATTAATATTCATAATTTCATATAATTATTCTAGGCCTAGATACAATATTTTTCTGCTTGTTTCGTCATTTTATTTGTTCCACATTTCCATCATCACATTGATCACGTTGTTTAGTTTAGTAGGTTGTTCAATAAATATTAACATTTATTGTTAGTTGTTGTTCTGTTTATTTTTCTACAGAGAAAACAAATCCTTGAACTCAAAAGATCTTACAACTTTCAGATTGACTGATTATCATAACCAAGTAAAGATTATTTCCTCGAAAGAGATGGTGCCCCACAATGAAGGTAAAATAGATAATTTAATCAAGCCTAAATTTCAAATCTTTACTTAGTTCTGAATTCGATTTTCAAGTAGTATTGCTACCATTGGCTAATCTGCCTTTTTCCCCCAGTGCCATTCCAGTATTTGGCATGTTAAAGTCAGCATTGCTGCTGTCCACAAACACATGCTGACTGGGTCCAGACTCATAAACCTGTGTAGATTCAAGCATCCTGTAACAGCACCAAGAACCCACAGTATCGTTACGCGCAGCCATTACGCACCACTATATATTGTGAGCCATAATGGCCTATTGATTGATCACACATGAGTACCGGTAGGTCTAATTTATGATCTGATGTGTGTTACTCATATGCCCACATTACTGTACGATATGGTGACAATATGTAAACCCACTTCCCCTGGGTATGCAAATCATCCCGTTACCTAATAAACACTTTATATATTTGTATTTTACAAGTTACTAAAATGTTTTAAAAGGATTGGTATTTTTGTATTTGTAAATAAAGTTGTTAACCTGCTTCTTCCATAGCAGTTCCCAGCGTCTCTTATTGACTGCACGGCATTCAATAAAGAAACCTTTTTTTAATAGCTTGAAACCATGTCTGTGCTTCTTTACAATATTTTAGAGAAAAGTGGCATTGTATGGGGGAACATATTTCCTGGGGTGCAACTCCCCAGGTGGCGTCCTTGGTGACTCAAGTTATCCAACCTCCCAGTAAGCCTGGTCACACATATTCCAGACACATATAATTTATATTGATATTAAATCACAGTTAAGTTAAGTTTTCTTCAACTTTTTAATTAGTCATACAAACTGAGTTCCAGTTTAGTGGTAAATTAGTGTAGTTTTCATTTGTAACTCCAGTCTTCTGAGATGATGGTCGTAAAGTCAGTTTACCCACCATTTTATGTAAGTTGTCATGAGCTTATCCTCCAATGCTGGGAATTATTGGAAATGTACAATTGATATTCTTGGGTTTCATACTTTAAGCTGTTACTGTATATTGGTCAGTTTCACAGACAAGCCAGGGGGCGCGCTTTAACCTCTTCCACCCTAGGGTTCTGGGAGGGTATGCTCACCTGAATTAACGTACCCAAACTAAAACAAGAATAGCTCCACATCTATCAGGTCTATATGCATGACATTGACATCTATGGACAGACAAGAACTTATAGAATATATTCCCAGTATCAGTAACCTTCTGACTGTTAGTATGCTAGAGTAAACTTAGATAAACCAAAGGAAGAATTTAGATTTTTTTCCTCGCCTAAAGTGTTTTCTACATTAAACTGTGGATAAC
>OMOT01048924.1:2686-15347 GCA_900312575.1 Acanthochaenus luetkenii
GACCTCTCCAAGGCTTCCCCTCTGTGGTCTCATGTTTGAGCTGTGAGTACACACACACACACACACACACACACACACACACACACACACACACACACACACACACACACACACACACACACACACACACACACACACACACACACACACACACACACAGAGAGAGAGAGAGAGAGAGATGTGGGATGGGTAGTTGGGGGTATCCAACCACAGAAGAGGACGAGGGGAACAGAGGGCAAGGAAGGAGAGGAGAACGAAGAGGATGAGAGACAGAAAGTGTGTGGGTGTGTGTGTGTGTGTGTGTGTGGTGGGAGGGTTAATGGTGGAGTTGTGGTGCTGCTGAACAGTACTGAAGGATCCAAAGAGAGAGAAAGCCTGAAGTCAGAATCTCCCAAATGCATCACTACTTTGACCACTGCCAAAACCACTGACAGCATCTCCTCTCCTCGACCAACTCTCTATCCCTCCATCTCCCTATCCTTCCATGCCTCTGTCCCTCCCACTGCCGAAGTGTCCAGGTCATGCACCATGACCATGCATTGATTCAGGGTGGAAAGTCTGTGTAGTCATGTCATGGCCGGAGCAAAGGGGAGCACAGGGGAGGAGAACAAAGCCCAAAGGAGCAGATCAGAAGGGAAGAGAGAAGAGAAGAAAGGAGCAGATGGGAGCTGGAGGGAGCAGAGGGGAATCCAGAGTTTGTGTTCAGGGTTATGCTGAGGGTTTATGGTCGCATACACAGCACAAAAACATGTAAATGCTCTCAGTGCTCACAGGTCAAACTGGAAAGTGTGTGTATGTTTTGCCTCAATTTCAGGTGTAAACGTTCAACTGAGGTTGTGCAGCGTCGTGTTTGGTATTCTCCACAATTGTGTTTAACAACTCTGTAACAGGCCAATAAACACAGCACTGGAAGCAGTTAGCCTGTGTGGACAATGTCCCCCTACTGTGAGCTGATAGGTGTGCAACGTGTGTGTGAGAGTTGTGTCTTGGCCAGCAAACATGCACAATGTCCCGCGACAGGAAACTGACAGGTATGGCAGGTGGACCTAACACTTATTCCATCACATACTTTGGAGGTAGAGGGTCATATTTGCAGTGAATGACTGTACTTACAGACTCAAAGGTTCAGCAAACAAAATAATATTTTCATCCATAATAGGATAGCGGAACTTTTGTTTCTTCTGTTGGGGTAAACCTGTGGAAAGGCAGCTTTTCCAAGTGCAGCAGAAGGAAAATTATTAAATGAATTTAAAAATAGAAATGGGCACAAATAATATCTGAAAGCCAGTAGTGTAATTGCACTGTGGAATATCTGTTACACAACATTGCCTCTGCGGAGTTCAGGTTAATGTGGAATAAACCTGTAGAGAAAAATGACAGATAGACAGCCCCTGGAAATGGCTCAGGTACAACAAATAATAAATACAGTACAGGGGTGTGGAGCACATATGTGTATGAGAGTGTGTGTATGTGTGACCTACATTTTTACTACCTTGTTGGTTTATATTGCCAAAAGAATACGGTAAAAAGTTCAGAAAACTGGTCACATGTGAAGATCTTTGCTCAACCTCATTAGGAGAAAGGAGAAAGGTTAAGGATTGGACTTTAGGGGTTACAATTTAAGTTGGGTGAGACTTAAGGTAATGGTTAAGGTTGGGCAGGTAGTGGTGAGGGTTAAGATGAGGGTTAGAGGATGATTTAAGTCAATAATCCTCTGAAGTATACCAAAACGTGTGTGTGTCCATAAACCTCAGTACAGAAGGTTCAGTTGGGAAAGGAGTGGTGAGTTAAGGAGGGGTGATTCTTCATTCTTCTTGACTGATGACATCATGTCCTGTCAAAGTGAAACTAAATCCTTTAATATAACAAACGGGGTTAAATGTCAACACACTGAAAAAGGCCTGGACATGCACTTCAGTTACACACTGCCTCCAATGATAGATTCATATAGGAACAGACACTACGGGACTGTGTGTGTGTGTGTATTCAAGGGCAGGGGGTATCACTCGCAGCACACTCTATTAATACACTTCAAAAACAGGGGAAACAGTTTTCAATTTTGACCAGGAAATCTCCATTAAAGAAAAAAAATAGAGAGAGAACCCAATCCTCTCCTTATGAGTTTGCACGTGCCGGCTTACGCCACGGCCTACTCTCAAATGACATATTTGCACATTTACAAAGCACATACAGTACGCAAACTCATACACACACACCATAACACGGATCACATTCCCCCTTGCGATTGTACAGTCATCGGTCATCTGCTGAATAAAAGCCCATTTTGCTCCAGCTCGAAGAAAAAAATGTAAATGCCTGGCCTCTAGCCAAGACACCTGAATTAACATCCCCCCTACTTCTTCTTTTTCTTCAAACAAGTGCTCTGCTGTGAGAACCCCCTTCTCTTTTTAATATCCTTGCTGAGAAGGGGCGCTGTGCTTAACACTTCCTCTGAAGGATGGCACCTGCAACAGCAATGAACTCCGTACACCACACTGATGGATGTATGAGAGAGAGAAAGAGAGAAAGTGAAAGTTATAAGGCAGCTCCTCTCCATTACTGCTGGGTGTTGATTTAGTTCAGTACCACAAGGCTGCTGGCTGAGCATCCTTTCTCCTCGTCCTCGTTCGTTTGCCCTGAGGGTGAGATCACCATGGAGGCACTTCTCCAAGACTGGACTGACTGGAAGACTCCCTCCAATGTGTTTTATACAGAGAAGCAGGGACACTGCTGTTTGGCACAGAGTCAGAGACAGAGCGAACATACAGTAGTGAACGCTGAATTGCTAAGTGGCCAACAGTACAAGACTGTGGTGTGTAACCGTGTGAATGTGAAGCAAGGCGGTGCTGAAAAAGAGATAAGATAGATAGATATTATAGATTATACATGAAAAAACAAGATGTGTGTGCATATATAGGGGGGTGGGGTGTGTGTGTGTGTGTGTGTGTGTGCACTTGTAAATATTCTCAATGATTGAGTGGCAGAGTGGCAGAGAGGAATAAGAGAAGTAGGGAAAGTGAGAGACCAAGAAAGATCTGTTGATGTATTTTACTCCTGCTGCCATTCATCAGTGCATCCATATCATATAAACTGTACTGTGCTGTGGAGAAGTTCTGCAGTATCTGGTGGGCTCATTCAGAGGTGAGGGGCCACAGATCTGACCATACACAGCATCAGGGTCCTGAGAGACTAGCTGGAAATAGCAATATGCATAATAGCATATGTAATGTACTGCAAAAGGAGAGTGCTCTTTCTGTGCTCTTGCTTCATTACTTCCATTCTTCTTTATTTTCTTTATATTCGTTAAGTCTGAATATGTACACTGACAGATAAAGTGTACAGAAAAAAGAGAGGGCCGGTGGTTTTGAGTGACAGCCTGGTTATTTAGTAGGTGACCAATGCTTATCCTGAGACTTACTCCTTGATCCCTTCCCCTTGGGCCTCCAAATGAACAAGGATCTTCTTACACTTTGATCTCCTACATCATTCAGGCACTAATTCAATCTGGATTCTGGATCAGTAAGCTAGCATATGCTGGTGGAAGTAAATAAATATTACCAGAAAAGACACCCAAAAAAAAGAAAAAAAGAAAAAAGAAAGAAAGCCTGAAACATATCCATTTGGAGGGTATTCTGATTAAATGGTAGGATGCCTGAAAACATATTTTTTTCTTCCTCTATTTCTTCCTTCTCATCTCCGCCTGGCGTCACATCACAGAGATCTAAATATGGAGATTGTTCCATTTGTTTGCGACAGAAGTTCTGCTCAGTTTTAATCCTGATCACCTCCCCGCTCCATCAGACAGCATTCAGAATCCAGCCACATGTGCATGGACCCTGTTTCAAATCTTTCAGTCTTACTACCCCCAAAAATTGTCCCTTACTTCCTTCCCTTCTGAGCAGCATGGGGAGTGTATGATCTGTCTTGTGTAGCGTTTCTCCCTTGAGTCTTAGAGAAGATGGTTTATCTGGTTCCAGCAGAGCAGGTTCTAATAGAGAGGAAGCTCAGGGCCAAACACACTCAGGGTTTAAAAGGCTGGGGCCATGTGGAAATGGCCAATATAACCACAGGAGGCTCTTAGGATCCTCCCGGTCTCGCCAGTAAATGACAGACTAGCAAGTTAGATGGAGGACAGCTTGTCTACTCTGAAGAGGAAGTTAGACTGATAGTATATTATTCTCGTACAGTCATTTTAGAGGTACAGTTTCTATAGGCTAAATGATTCTGACATTAAATGACAGACTTGCAGGGAAGGTAGGACCTGGAATCATTGCATTAAAAAAACACAAGAGTGAAGTCTCAGTACTTAAGAAGATGGGGAAGATTTTAGAAGTTATGTTGCTTGACTGCCACACTGATTAGTGAATAACGCATCATATCTGGATCGGTGTGAATTCCAGCTTGTTCTATGTGAACCTATCTTTTCCTGTTTCTCCCATCTATAATAGCTTTCTAATAGCTTTTTAATACAGTATATGTGACCCAAAATGAGTCATTGGATTGTTTCTGGTGTATGTTTTGATGAACCAGGGTTGCAGGACGAGATGTACTCAATTTGGGTCCTGGGCTGAAAAATCGTAAAACCTCTGGGTCTCTAATATTTTGACTGTATAATCTGATAAACTGATGAAGAAATGGCGCAGGCCAGACTGGCCACTCTTCTTGAAAAAACACGTCCTGCAGCACAGCTTTGATAACAGACAAATTTGCAACATTAGATAATTGTGACAATGCCACACATAATCTCACAGTCATCTAACGTCAACTCAGGCAGTGAAATACATGTCTGACATTTGCCCTTTGACGCTGTGGTCAGATCCGCTGTTTGGCCCATTGTTTTCACATCGCTGCAGGGAAGAGAAACTCACAGAGGCCCCGGCTCTGTACAGGCCTCAGTACAGCATGAACCCCATAGGGCAAGATCACCTCTCTGTGGAACAACCTCACAGCACGTGACTCACACACACATGCATACACTTGCACATTCAAGCACACATGTACTGACACAAACACACTTTTATTCTCTCACTTTCTCTACCACACACATTCTGTCATTTACACAACACACACGAGTGAGCCACGACACACAGGAAATCGCCCAGAGATAGAGGAGAGGAAATTAGAAACACCCTCCCAGCATCCCTGGCGAAAACATTTGCAACTCCGGAGCAGACAAATCTCACTGGAGGGATCGGCAGCAAACGGAAAACACATCCCTTTGTTTTTAAAAACCCGATACCCCTCCAAATGTAATCTTCCTGTGCCTGCACCGGATGGGACACTATGTCTTTCCTGAGCGGCTGCTTGGATGAACAGAAGGTCCACAGAGTAACCCCCAAAACTCATCCCCCTCCCCTGGTACACACCCACTCTTAACCTTCTGCCCTCCCTGTCCCTCTGTGCATCCCCCTGTGTTTTCAGCACTGTCCAAAAACACATTTGAATAGCGGGTGGAATAGCATAAATAGTGTCTGCCTGTGCAGATGCGTGTTGTGGTGCACGGATGTACACACACCGAGTGCCTGCTGCAACCTCAGAAAGCATCTTTCCTCCCTGTTGTCGATGAGGCAGGCGTTTAAGCGTGATCCCTCCTGACAACAAATAGGCTAGGTCTCACCCACACGCCACCGCAAGCAATAAGCCGGTGGCCTGGCAGAGCAACGCAGCAAGGCAGCCAGCCATCCAGCCATCCCTGTGGCCCTGCATTCCTCTCCCCTAACACTGCTTACAGAAGCTGACAAGCGCTGGAGGTCTCCCTGGCCGAGGTGGAAATCTGCAAAAAATAAACGCTTTAGGTGACATGAAGGCTTTGTTTGTTTCTGCTGGCCCAGCTGTTTGTGTTAGTGCGGTGGGTTAATTGCGGCTTTGATCGCTGGGTTTATTGATCCAACAGTGGCCTCAGGAGTGTGGCTGGCCAGGTCTGCCCTGCCCGCCCCCACCAAACGCATTCTCCCACCATCACCCCTCCACCACCCAAGTCTGGTGAGCCCCTACAGATGGGGTCCCAGGGGTAGCCAGGCTAAGCTAAGGCTGGGGATGCACTGGGAGTGAGCGGTTGAGACTGGGACTGGGCTGGTGTGATAGTTGTGGAAAGACTGGGTTGAGCTGGAGCTAGAGGAGGTTAGGGTGGGCTAGGTTAGATTGGGTGAGAGGGACTGCAGCATGCTTGTCAGATGCGGATGGAGCGGATTTGTCTGGATTGGACTGGACTGGACTCGGCTGAGTAATGCAAGGTGCTTAGATTAAAAGCCTCCACGAACACTAGACTGTGGTTTGAGTCGGGCTGAGGTTGGGTCGGGTGTATGGTCTGGGCTTGGCTTGGTTAATCTACAGTAGGGCTGTTGCTAGACAAGTCTGCACTAGGCTAGTTGAAGTGGAAGTGGCTGTGATCATGTTATGCAGTACGTGATTCTAGACAGAGTTGGAGTGGATCAGATGGTGATGAACTGCAGATGGAAAGAGGTTTGCTAACTGGCCTTCGCAGTACTATTGATTTATGTGGTGTGTCCTGGTGAAATAAACGGATAAAGTAGGCCAAAATGGGCTGCTCTGAATCTCAGCTGATCTGATATGACCTGTGCTTGGCATGGGTTCCTTCTCCGTCCCCAGACCAAGGGCGGATGCATACTCCAAAGTTTTAACCATATTCAGCTCCAAACAAGCTTTCCAAAACACATTCAGAAGATCGGGGTGAAAACAAATCATTTTTTCCCCTACATTTCTTAGAACATCCCAATGTTGAAAATTAGGCTGCTGTGACACAAGTCACAAGTCAAGACTTTTTGTCGTTTTTCAGTGTTTCTAGCCTAAAGAAAATCAGTCCCCGACCTCTAGGCCTTTGGGGTTCATGGGGTTACAGACACAAGAGAATCCTGGTAAGCATTTCTCTAGGCCAGCAGTGAGAGAGTCAGTATATATATGTGTGTGTGTGTGTGTGTGTGTGTGTGTGTGTGTGTGTGATGGCCATGAGGTCATCAGCGTATTGCCGCAGCAGATGATGGAATAGGATTCTTGCCACACACATGAAACACGTGTACATACATAAACACAAACACACCCAGTGTTCTCACCCAGCTAATGACACATCTACTGTTAAATATTGGGGTCTTGATTTAGATCAGGCGATACCAGAGAGGACCTCTATGTAATCGGGAGAAAATGTACACCCTTTCTTTCGCTCGCTCTCTATCTCTCCCTCATATTCCCTCAATACCTCCCTCTTCCTCTCTGTTCTTCCTTCTCTCCTGCCTTCCTTCAATTTCTCTCTCCCTCTCTCTGTGTGGAGATATTTGACAGATTTGGTGACAGACAGGAGGTATACAGTGAGCTCTGCCCTCTGCGTTAACCTCTCTCTCTCTCTGTGTTTGCACCACAGCCATTCTGCACTTAGCTTTCCATTAGACAACCAGGAACCGCAAGCTATAATAAAAGCCAATTCCTCTTCCTGTGCTCTTAAACATAAATACCACAGCATATAATTTCCCATTTGTGCCACAGTTGGGCCACATACACTTCAGTTCAACCACAGTTGGCTGCGGCCTGACCCAAAACATTGTCTGGTCGGCACTAGGCCAGCGTCCAACTAGGTGTGCCATCAATCCGATGTGCAATGGCTCAATGTTTCAAAGGGTGGGATATTTTCAGTTTTTCATTTCGATAGATAAAATATAGGATGTGGGTCAATGTTTGTGTGTGTGTGTGTGTCTGTGTGTCAAGGGGTTTCTGAGGGCGCGCATCGGTGAGTGTGTGGGTGGCTTTGGTATGTGAGGGTGAAAGTAATTGTGATGTAATTGCTGTTTTATTCTCCCTGGGTAGGCTATGGCACTATTCATGGCCAGACTTCCTTTTCACTGAAGCCAACTGTGCTTAATGTATGTAAATTAGATGAGATGCCGACCCTCAGAGATTTATAACACTTTGCATCTCTAAATCTAAAGGGCTGCTCTGGTTTGAAACGGCAAAATCCATTCTCTATTCTCTATGGCATTAAGGGGACATGAAGGTCAGGTGTACACAATCTGACCTGTTGATAATTTAATACCACCGTTCTCAAGGAAGCATGGTGATTTAAGTGGCGCAAAATGAAAGTTGTAATTGCAAATCATTGGACAACTGTGAGATCTGAAAAAGATAGGGAGGCTGGGGGGGTTGGATGGAGGGATGATGGGATGGAGGGAGGGGGCAAAGGATGAAGTAATGTGCCTGTACGAGGCAGGCGCTCCAACTGGGGGTCAAATCCTGTTCATGGAAACCATCTGGCCAGCTCACTCTGAGCCACACCAAACATACACATGATCCGTCTCTCTATCTATCTCGCTCTCTCTTTCCTCCTCACCTCCTCACCTTCTGCCCATTTCTCTTTTCCTTCTTCCTCTCTTCCTCAACCTCCCCTTCTCTCCTTTCCATCTCTTTACCTTTTCTATCCTGCTTCTCTTTCTCCTATTTCTCTCTCAAAAAATAACCTATTCATTAATGCATGGCAGCTGCGGGAAGCAGCGTTACTTCATTTTTCCATGGCAACGGCCCCTCTGTTTCAGCGGATCCCATTTCAGTTTTGGTAGCAACGTGCTCCTCTGCCAGCGCTGAACACATTCATGTGTTAAATAGAAGGAATTATTGCAAAATTCCTGAAATAGAATCACCTTGCTGCTCACTTGTAATTACTATCAGGGCCCAGAGAGAACATGGGTGTCCTTGGAGAGAAGGGGGAGGAGGAGAAGAGGAGATGATAGGATGAAGAGGGGTAAGGGTGAGCATAGGGGAAGAGGGATAGGATGGAAGTAAAGGGGAAGAAAGGGCGGAAGAGGGAGGAAAATGGGGAAGACAGGGGATAGAGAAGGACATGAGGGGTAAGGAGAGTTGGGGAGGCAATGTGAGGAGAAGTTTGAGGAGGTGCATGAAAGGAGCAACAAATGGAAATGACTTTGAGCAAGAGGGAGGGAGCAAGGCTGAGGGTCAGAACTCCAAGGCTGACGGCAAGTGGCCATTTCAAGACGTGCCAGGCCGGGTTTGACAATTACACCACTGCCCTTCAGCCCTAACCTGTAGTGACTACTAAAATAACACCACCTACACATGTTACAGCCCTACATGACCATGGAACCAGCTGCCTCCCTCTCTCTCTCTCCCTCTCTCTCTCTCTCCCTCTTTGTGTCCACAGTACTGATCATCTGTGCTCGTCTGTAATGGTCCAGGAGACTGCATCACCTTTGGCCTGAGAGCCTCAGTTTGGATGGTATGTGGCTATTACCTCACTGTGCCTGCTGCAATGGTGTGGGAAAGACAATGGCTCTTTCGTTCTCCTCGCTCTCTCAAGATTTTCTCACTCTCAGTCTGTCTTTCACGACAAGACTCTGAACTGATGAACTACTGTTTAAGCAGAGTGTGGGACACCCTATCCCCCAAGAAGCGATTCTCATAGCTGTGAGCGTAAACTGATCCATTTCTCTTTGAGCCTGCCTACTTGTCTGGTTTCGACATTAGCTGTCCATCTGCCTTTATCATTGACAGATTCTTGAAGAAAATAAAGGAGGCTCCCTGATGCCTTTGGATGGATTGCAATTAATGTTAATCTTTCCTATCTTTCCTACAGAGGTAATGGGAGAAGAGGGTCTTAAGGGAAGAGAGAGAGATATGAATGTACTGAGACTGAAGTCATGGAGGAGCGATGGCTCAGAATAATTTCTGGGGTTTGGTTGAGACACTCAGCCACAGATAGAGTGTGACACTCATGCATTCAGATAATAATATGTGTCCTAACCATGCATGACGGGACATCACTGGGAATCAATGCTAACTATGCCTGTCATCAAAAAAGACAACTATGGTGTACAGGATACTTTTAGAGTAGAAAGCTACAAATAGAAACAGTGCATGGTCCGCTTTTTCCAGCTGTTATTCTGGTTTTAAACTCTCAGTGGGAAATGCGTCTAAGGCATTACGTGAGACAAATTGAAGTATACAGTCACACTATAATAAAATGCACAGTGCAGTGGGATTGTGGCCTGTTAGACCTGCTTACGCAGATTTCTTGAGGTTACACTGTTTCTTGAGGTAAGTTGAGGGATGATACAGCAAAGTGCATTAGACCTTGAATGATTTAAATGGCTGCAAATACATGACCCTAAAATGAAAATACAGAAAAATAGAGGAGATATCCCTGCTCCCAATGGTGCGTCATGAACTGCTGACACTGGTGGAATATACTGTATGACAACAGAAAGTATCTGCCAACGTAGAAATCCTGTCCCGTATCTATCCTGCATTAGCATCATTTTATTAACCATTTCTGTTAGGGGTGAGGCAACAGTGTAGCATCTGCGTAAGACTTCGACAATGGCTACCTCTATATGATCCTCCCTGCCTCCTGCTGTGAATCCATAGTAAGACATGCATGTCACACTCCAGTGACAGAGTATCAGGAGTGCATTGGGGACTCAGAGAGGTTTAAGCCAATTTACACTATCACCAGCTATCACGTGTCCCCCATTCCTTAAACAGCCATCTCAGCCTTAAGTGGTCTCAGCAGCCGTAGAATAATAAATACTTTTGTAACCTTCTCCCTCTCTTTCTCTCTCTTTCTCTCTCTCTCCCTCCCTCCCTCTCCCTCTCTGTCTCCTCTCCGCAAACGACGGAAAGAAAGCCCTGCATGCCAAATTGGGCACATGTGCAGCAGAAGTGTGAGCCATTAGGTATTATGTTTACACCACACTAAAATAAATGGAGTGGTTTAAGTTTGGGGATCTCCAGGGCCTGGGGTACCAGCTGTCGGGTCGGTTGGTTTGGTCCGCTTCCACTCCCATGTCAACAGGACAGCCCGTTTCCTAATTGCCGCTGCAGTACGTGGTGTGGTCCCAGTCGCACAGCCGAAGGGGACAGAGGAAAGTGGAGGCAATGACGGGCTCAGCAAACTATTAGAGGGTTGAGTTCACTTTTGTGGAAGTACTGTAAACAACTCAATGGGCTGACATGGGATCAGACCTCTGGAGCATTATTTCAATTCACATGTGTCATGCTTTCTTTGAAGTTTGAGTGACAACAGTTTGTGTGGTCCTAGCAATAAGAATTCAGATGAATTAAGACTGGTTTGCTGGACTTCTGCATAACTGGTTACGTTTACATGCATGGAGAAACCCGGCTATTGGCCATACTCCATTTAAAGAGTTATTTGGGTTAAGCTGTTTACATGCACATAAAATACCCTGTGATTGAGTATCCCTGTTTCCACGAATAAACAAGTTAGCAGAATATTCCTGCCCACATGTGGTGTCCTGCCCACATATAGAACAGTCCGCCAACCAAAAAGGTAGGAAAAGGGGCATCCAGCTACCCCCTCCCTCTTTAACTGAGCAATAGTACGTTAGTTCTAATACATGGACTTTTGACAACCATGGTTGTTTTTAAATGTGCTTTATAAATAAAGTTTGAATTGAGTTGATGGAAAATAAATGATGATCCCAATACTAATATGTGCTATGTTTTTATTTGACATCAAAATGTACCCATAACCTTGTGTATGTGAGGGTGAAGGCTCGCCTGAACAGACATATCCAAAATAAAACAAGAATAGCTCTACATCTATCAGGTCAATATGCATCTTGGCCTTTATGGATAGACAAAAACGTAGATAATCTATTCCCAGTGTCAGTAACATTCTGACTGTCTCCTAAATTAGAATGTAGATAACACCATGACAGCAATGATCCAATGTAGAGAGATGCCACTGAATCTATTCAGCAAGTCCATGACTACAACTGTATCAAAGTAGTTAGAAATATAACAAAGCACTTTGATTCTACAAAGGTTTTAGTGATCATAGGACGAGGCGGAATCTCCATTTTGGCAAAAGTATCAAAGTGTGCCAAATAGGTTTTTACCTCTTGGAAGGGAATCTGGCTGCAAAGTACTACATTTCCACTATGCAATGCAATTTCTTCAACATTGTAAATGTTACAAAAAAACACAAAACAATGCAAAAGTCGATACAAAGGCCCTTGTTTTTATGCAGGACTACAACTCCCACAAGCTTTCGCCAAAAAGACCATAACCTCTCATTGGAAAGCTGGCGAGATGTAGAATTAACTGACGGTGAAATCTATCATCTGTAGTACTACCAAACGGCCAATAGATGGCAAGACAAAACAATGTATTATTATGGAGGCAAAGGACTAGGCCAGGGGTGCTCAATAGTGATCTCCAGTCGATCGCAAAGGTAGTGTGGGTAGATCGCATGACATCAACAACAACAAAATGCTATAAAAAAAAAAGTATACAAAAAAAAATCACTAACAACTCTGACTACTAATGCTACTGCTCCTATTGAAGTGTTTCATGCTACTTGTTCCTATTGAAGTGTTTAGCTGATGAAAGACTGCGTTGTATAGTAGTCTGACTGATGTGGATGAAAAATGTCGCTTTGGACAAAAGCGTCTGCTAAATGATGTAATGTAATGTAGACGTCAGCCTATCATCCATCCCGTCACTTGATTGATATACAGGGCAGCCAGTCAGATGACATCTGACTTTTTTTGGCGAGTTGGGCACCCGGAGGCGCACGGCGAGGGACCAGGAGCGAAGCCCCCGCGCCGCGCTGAGGTGTATGGTTCCGAATGGCGGACCAGGCCCGGTGGCACCGGACAGCCGCCCCCAGAGGCGCCCCGAC
>OMOT01048996.1:17057-30715 GCA_900312575.1 Acanthochaenus luetkenii
GGCAACTGCCGAATCATCCTCTCCTGTCTGCAGCCGACCCGCTAATTCCATTTCCTCATTCAGTGAGGCCCCTCCATCATCCAGGCCTGCGTTCGCGTTATTGATCAGTCGGTGCACTCTACACATATCAGTTGCGCTGGACTGTGGATACTTGCCTCTCAGAGTATCAGAGGACACCCGAGGCGCAGCAGGCTGAACGCCAGCCATTCGGATGGGTAACGCACCCACCACGGCGAAACACTGCCTGAGCTATGAGCAACTCGTCCGGGATTACCCATGGCTGAAACGCTGGCTGCAGGAGGAGAAGGTGGGCGTCTTTTTCTTGTCTCTAATCAGCTGCACGTGCTCTGCCACATGACTCTCTCATGACAGGGAGGCTGCACAGCAACCACAGATGATAGGACAGACGGAGAGATGCTGTATGGTGCTTATGCAATGCTCTTCCTTATGCAAATCTAGATGATATTCTCATTTTAAATATGACTGTATTTTTGCAGAATAAATAGGATTCAAATGTCACTCGGTGATGACACACTGTTGACTGTTGAGATGCTTTGTGTGGTTTATTCAGGCTTTAGTCAGACATGGAGTGTCTTGTTTAACGTTGTTTGCACTCGGTATCAGAATTCATCAAACGTCTTCCTATTCCTCGGTCTTAGAGAGTCGTACCAATATTTGGCAGCAACTGTATCCCAAAGCCTGAAGCATCTCCTGAGTTTACATTTTAATGACATGGCAGGTTCAAGTTTTGTTCTCGGGTTTCCGGCTTTGGGGCAGAGACTTGTTCATGTTACAAATCATGATTCGACCATCCTAGGCCGAAGGACTTACTTGCTGTGATTTTGGAGTGGTATCCCTTTCTTGAAAGGTATTTATTCCCTTTGATATGTTTCCAGAGCATTACAACACAGGAGTATCCAGAGTTTGTTAAAATCGTTGAAGTCGGACCTAGAGATGGACTTCAAAATGAAAAGGTATACACTGTGATTTCACCCACTCATTTCATTGATAGATGCACCCTTGTTTCTTCTGTGGTGATGAGAAAGCAAGTTTTGTATTAATATACAATATACTATCATATTTTGAAAAACGTGAGTTTTCTGTAATTTTCTCAAACATGTGGGTTGTTTTCACATGTTTCACATTTTCTCGCGAATTCAATGGGAAAGATGACACTGGTTCCCTAGATGGCTAATGTTCTCTATGTTTGGCATGAATAAGTCACAACTTTATCAATTCCTTATTGCACTCCACAACAGATTGACATGAACGCAGACGTGTAGTGACCACACAGTGTACGTATAAGAAACGTGTTTTGAGGAATCAGGTTCAGCAGGTGAGCGTAGTAAATCCCTGTGATTGTAAAGCAGAAAAGCGGCAGAACTGGCCAGATATCTGCTTGTGTACCTCCCCGTCTTGAGCGGAATCAAATCCAGAAAGAGGCTGTTTCAACGTCAACAACTTCGTTCCCCAGGAAATCGTTCCGACGGGGGTGAAAATCCAGTTGATAGACATGCTCTCAGGAACAGGCCTGCCTGTGATCGAGGCCACCAGCTTTGTCTCTTCAAAGTGGGTACCGCAGGTAATAACTCTTCTTTGTGCGCAGCAAAAGAGTGCTGAGTGATTTATTAGGCTCTCATTCTTCTCTGCAGGAGTACTGAGGGAAACCTGCTCCTCCAGCATCCTACTCAGGTGTTGGACCCACACACGTTTGGAAGGGAACTTTAGAAATATTCTCCATATAGTTGCGATCTCATTCCCTGCCGTAAATTGTAGTTCTACTTATTTCATGAGGTAGAGCAAACATGAACATGCCATATTTTTTTGCCATTCTTCTTTGACAACATTGCCACAGGATGATGTGTTCCCAGGACCATGTCCAGATGAAGTTAGACGTAAATTTTTCTACATCATATGTTTTCCCCCTTCATTAAGATGGCAGACCACACTGATGTACTCAAAGGAATCCGGAGAGCACCTCATGTTCAGTACCCGGTTTTGACTCCTAACATGCATGGCTTCCAGGATGCTGTAAGCGGTACTTCATTTAATTCATGCATGGTGATCTTTGCTAATTACTATAACTATGTATCCATGTTGTCACTTTGACATTAGTTTGCCAGAGAATTCATGGAGTTTTGCAAAAACAGCTCCAACAAGTTTTACAAGTGAATTTTCTCCCCTGTTTAAGGTTGCAGCTGGCGCTACTGAAGTGGCAGTGTTTGGGGCAGCATCTGAGGCCTTCAGTAGAAGAAATATCAACTGCTCTATTGATGAAAGCATGCTGAGGTTTGAGGAAGTCATTAACACTGCCAAACAGCGACAAATTCCAGTCCGTGGGTTTGTATTCCGTATTATTACATTGCCACATACAAGGAGTGAAACCACATATCTGATGTTTTATGATGTAACACTAGCAATGCCATTTATGTTTTACTCAAAATCTGTTGAAAACACTACATTTGCTATATGATGGGGAACACACAGAATTCAGCAATAATAGCTTCATAGCAGTTCCAGATGTGCGGCAAGTTATTCTATGCGTCACTAAACCACAAGTCCAGATGTACATTAAAGCGAACCAAACAGGGGAAGTTACTGTACAACAGTAGTGCCTTATACTGTATGTAGGAAAATAAGTCACTGCCATAGTAATGCATTGTTTTCAATGAGCTCATTTTGGCAAATGTGACATAATGGCTGCTGGTTGACCAGACTTGGAGGAATTTGTGTCTGTCAACGCATGGGAAAAAGGAAGTATCATCTATTTTAGTTTAGATTAGATCAGATCAGATCAGATTAGACTCGATTCGATTTGATTTCAAAAGGATTTTCCACTAAGGTGAGAATCGCGCCATGGCCACATACAATTAAAAGGCAAATAAAAAACAAAAACAAAAAGAACATAAAAAATGCAAAACAATGAACAGTTCTATAACTTGCTTCTACACCTAAAGACATAATTCCTAATACATTGTTAAATGGATTTCCTGACCTAAACACACCCTTAGGATTTGGAATGAAATCTATATCTAAGTCAGTTTCATAGTTATGGCCAAAAAATACAAGGATATCTAAAGTTTTTGGGATATCCTGCTGACAGACAGACAGACAGACAAACTAACAGGGGCAAAAACAAACCCTAATAAAAACAATAATGTCCTAGAAGCTTTTTATCATCAGTTACACTACTGTAGGTTATCCAACAACCAGAGGCGATACATTTTACTTAAAAAAATAAAAAAGTTGATTTATATTTCTCTCCACATTTATTTTATAAAGAGCACGTGAACCGACTTCACTCCGACACACTATTATTTATCATATCTAAGGTCAGGAGTACAGGTGCCATATGACCGAAATATTCAACATTGGTTCAAAATATAAAGTGATGTCTATATCAGTCTCTACATTACAGAGAATAGCTTCTTCGTCCACAACAGTTGTTCCATATTGTATAGTTGTATGTTACAAGAGTGCGTTATTACTCTCACTGATGTTGTTCTCTTTCAGATATGTTTCTTGTGCCCTGGGATGCCCCCATGAGGGACACATTGAACCTTCTAAAGTCACAGAGGTAAACATCAACCTTGTGCATTCTTGTTATGCATTCATGTTTGAAAAATACATTTGGACAATATTCAAGAATGGTAATTTTGTCATTTACTACTGCTATGCCTAACTAGATATGAGAGAGTTCACCCTGCCTCCTACTCTGTGATGTCACATTAGTGTATACTGTAAATAGAGAGTGAAATGAATGAAATGGAAGAGATTGAAACGCTCTTCAAGGCCATGAAATTATTTTTGCTTCTTTGACAAACTATGAACAGTTCTGACATCATTAGGCACAGTATGTCTTTTTATTTATTCAAGGAAAGCTTTTTTATACTCACTATTCTTTAGGTGGCAAAGAGGTTGTATGAAATGGGCTGCTATGAGGTTTCCCTGGGGGATACCATCGGTGTTGGTACCCCAGGTTCCATGGGTAAGATGCTGCACAGCGTGATGAAGGAGGTGCCCAGCAGCGCTCTAGCAGTTCACTGCCATGACACTTATGGGCAAGCGCTGGCCAACATCCTTACTGCACTTCAGGTGAGAACTCTTGAGCTGACACCACTACCACTAATAATTGTAATAATTTATAACATTAAAACTAGCATTAGTATTGTTATTATTATTATTATCATTAGTAGTAGTAATAGTACTAGCAGTACAGTAGTAATAATAGTAATAATAATAATAAACTTGATTTCTATAGCACTTTTCTAAACAAGTTACAAAGTGCTTTACATCAAAATAAGAGACAAAAATGATTATAATTATAATAAAAACACAGCAAGGAATACCAAGCCAAAAATATAGAATACAATTATAGTTAGAACAATAAAACAATAACAAGGAAAATAAGGATAAAACACAAGTAAAAGGGTGTAGATAAAGTAAGAAATCAATAAAAACTATGAGAAGGCCTTTGTAAAAAAATGAGTTTTAAGAAGTGATTTAAAGGACGATACAGATTTTGAGACACCCAGGCAGCGAGTTCCACAGCTGAGGGGCATTGAGTTGGAGGAAGTTCAGTAGTAGTAGTAGTAGTGGTAGTAGTAGTAGTAATAGTACGGTAGTAGTAATAGTACTAGCAGTACAGTAGTAGTAATAGTAGTAGTAATAGTACTAGCAGTACAGTAGTAGTAATAGTAGTAGTAATAGTACTAGCAGTACAGTAGTAATAATAGTGGTAGTAATAGTAGTAGTACAGTAGTATTAGTAGTATTAATAGTAGTATTAATTGTAGTAGTTGTTGTTGTAGTAGCAGTCAGAGTAGTACTATTATCTATTTATTTGGATATTGGACCTGGATATTCTGGATCTGGGGTGGAGGGACCTGGGAACTCTTGAAATGGTGAGAGGAAGGAACTTGAAAGTTCTGAAAAACTGGAGGAGGAGAGAGCTGACGTCTCTGGAAATGTGGTGGAGTCACGTGTGAAGTCTGAACTCTGGGGGAGCTGGAAGAATCAGGCCTCTGAAGAAAAGGAGGAGGGAGCTCTGGCATCTATAGGAGGAGAGCAGGGGGAAATCCAGGGATTTCTCAGAGAGGGGTGAAAAAAATATCCTGATCTCTGTGTGAGGGATGTGAAACATGGCATTGATTTCTCTTGCAGAGGTCTGCTTGCAAGTCCTGGCATCTCTAGCAGAGGAGGGCCCATTTACCTCAGGGTTGGAAGTGGAGAGGCCTTCTCCTCTCTACAAGAACAAGATGGTGATGCCTGATCCTCTTGATCTTCACAACCCCTCATGTTTTTTTTTCTCTCTCAATTATTTCTTGGCCTTTATTTGCCTTTATTTGAAAGTTGACAGTGGAGATATACAGGATAGGGTGGGTGAGAGAGAGGGGGGTGACATGTGACAAAGGTCCTGGGCCGGATTCGTGGTTACGCGGTATGCGCCTTAGACTACTGAGCCACCAGAACGACCACAACTCCTCATGTTAAGTTGTTTGGCACGTTTACTTTTAATGTCTGGCTTTCCCAGTGGTTTGGCAAGACGTTGTTGCACCTGTTCATTCAGATGCACATCATTCTTCATATGATGGATATGAATGTTCTTGCGGAGAGCCACTGACAAGTTGTGGATAAATTCACAGCTTTTGCAAAAATCTGTGTTGTTACACATCCAGATGTGGAATCAAAGTAGAAATGGTGATTCTTGTCCCAGGACACATTTCAACTTCCTTAAGTAAAACTGCCAACATTGCAGGTATCAAGTCCTTTTATAGGCTTTAATGATATGTCAAAACACTCTAAGTTAAAGATACCATATTTTATACATTTTTACACAGGGCAAAATATCATTTTTATATCCTTTATATATACAGTATATTTTCCATTGGAATTAAACAAAATGTTTAATTTGTATCAAAATATTCAGTCACACTGATGTTGTGCGTATTGGAATATAACAAGCTTTAGATTTGTGGATAGATGTGGATATAAGTGGGATATTATTGTATGTGATACCATTTCATTAAAATATTCATCCCTCATAAGATGACTATGAGCATCCACTGTGAGCTCTCATAATTATTTGGACAGTAGTACATTGTTTGATGTTTTGGTTCCATATTTCTTACTTTGAATGTAAAGTGATAAAATGACCATGATGTTAAAATACTAATAGTCTATGTAGTTTATTTTTGGTTTATGGATGTTTGCAGCCATATCATATTCAAAAATGTGGTAACCATTTAAATTACAGGCCATTAATTGCACAGTAATGACCAGAAATAACCAAGTAATATCCAAGTAAAGTAGATGTAATAACTAGTTAGTATGCTTTTACCAGTAATTGTATCAGATAAGTGTAACTACCACACACTTCTGAAAACGTGGAAAGGTGCTGGAGGTGAAAGAAGAAACATACCGTCTCCATTGCTTTATCTTCCACAGAGGGAACAGACATTCATTACGTAATGTGACGACACCTGTGCAGAAACAACCAATGTGTTTTCACACATAACAATACTGATTATATAAAATATTCATATAGGTATACAAACATACTCCATAGTAACGCACCTTTTATTTTTAACTTGCCTATTACTCAGTAGTTACCAGTCATTCTAATGCTATAAAGAGTTATTACATCTATACTTGGAGATTACTTTGTTATTTCCAGTTATAACTATGTAATTAATGGCCTGTATTTTAAAGGGTTACCAAGTATTTTCCTTAAATATAATATAATTGAATAGAATAACTGTTCTTCCGAAATAACTGAAAATGCTAGATGAAACAGTACGGAGCCAAAGCATAAAACAATGTGTCACTGTCCAAATGCTTATGAATCTGCCCTGAGCTTTAATGATAATGAGTCACCTTACAAGAGTACGATTTATCCGCTGTTTGCGGAGTAATGAGAAGGTACTGTTTGCTTCAAACAAATGCGTGGGTTACAATGGGACACACAGAAAACCAGGAACCATCAGTCAACAAGGAAGAGGGGCATTAAGAAACATGATCTACGCCTCCCCACAAAGCAAGATGATTCAGAAACTGCCCACCGGAAAAAAATCCCAGAATCTTAATGAACATAAGATATTTCCAACGGGCCGTCCCATCAGAGTACATGTCTTATAGTGAAGAAAAGAGGCTTTCATGGACCGTTAATAATGCTCTATTTTCTACTAAGCTCACCAAAAAAATGTAATTAGCGTGTACAAAACCCCTCTGGAAGTGCACTCGTCTGCGGTGTTTTTCACCACTTGCCCGTAGTGAACCTAAGACTGACATAAATCCGGACGTAAAAACAGAGGTAATGCAGATATGGCTGTATCAGTTCTCTGGGGCACATTGTCATTGCAGCGGAGGGAGCTCATTGCGGGCTGGGCGGGTCAGCAGATGTGAGGAGGTCAGCACAAAGGCTCACCTATTCAGTGTCTTGTTTAACAAAGCAACTGAGAGCTAGGTGGACAGAAGGGCCCTGGGGGGCTCCTAACTCATCTGTCGCTTGGCTGTTGAACTGTCTGACAATGCTGTGCTTAAAGGGCAGTGGAAAACGATCCTTTCATTTGCCCGCTGCCGAGCACATGATGAATGGCGTTGCAGCTGCAGCCGCAACTCTGCAGCCGAGGCCCGGTCTGGAAACTTCGGTAGCACTTTATTTAACAGGACGGTAAATACCTGGTAGGCTATGTGGTCGATAATTGTGCGGTGAGAAGAATTACTGGCAATTTTTTGGTCAAGTTCTAAAAAAATACCAGGTAATTAATCTGCGTACACTGTGGAAACCTATACCAGGTAAGTATGTGGTAACAAGTTGTAATACCAGGTACTACTACCAACAATGTCAAAGTCAGAAAGCATCACTCAAAGTAATATCGCTCGTTAACTCAGTAACTACACAGTACTTTGAGGTACCAACAGTGGTAAAGATAGTGACTTGGTTGTAATGTTGAATTTACGTTGAAGTGTGAGAGCTTTTGACTTTACCATTGTTGGCGCATCAAATTATTGTGTACTGTAAAACTGTAATGTAAGGATGATCTTTTTTTTGTACAGTCCTCTTTCCGCAGTGTTACTCGTTGATTATTTGGTCACTGATATGCTAATGCTCAACAAGCAATATTACTTTGAGCGATGCCTTTTGAGATTATTGGAACGACAAAGTATCAGTTAGTTACTGCGAATTACTGTGGGAATGTCATCACTTAATTTTACAGTCCTATTGCCATAGTATTAACCATGAATGACACAGATATTAACCTACTAATGTTGAATTAACAAGAGTACTACACTACTGAACACCATACAATGCACCTTAAAAGTAAATACCAGCAAGTACCTAGTAACTTGCTACCACATACGTACCTGGTAGGTTCCATGTAAGACACAAATCAATTACCTGGTGTTTTTTTAGAGCTTGACAAAATAATTACTATTTCTTACCACCTACTACATAACAGGTATTTACTGCACTGTAAACTATTATCACATTCTTATGTCGTACCTGCAAGGTATCATACTATTATATTATTAGAATGCAATATTAATTACCCATTATTTCATGAGAATTGTCAAAAGTAAATACCTGGTATGACAATATACGTAAATCACAGATTAATTACCTGGTATTTTTTAGAACGTATTATTTAACAAAACAATTGATAGCAATTACTTCCACTTACCACATAATTAGCTACTACATAGCATTTACCATGTATTTACAGTAATCTACTGTAAAATAAAGTGCTATCGAAACTTCTCAGGATAAACTTGAGTCATAATCAAACATTTACTTTGAGGGCCAAACTGATGGCTTGATTTGCCCCGTACACTGATGCTTTGCACTTGATTATGTACTCTTTTATACATATATTTCATTGACAATCATCTGTATGTACAACACTGTGACTCTGTTTTGAAGACAAGTTCAATAATGTACACACATGGGCGTCCCGGTGGTTCAGTGGTCTAAGGTGCGTTCCATGTACATGCAATGCACATGTCAAATCCAGCCTGGGACCCCCTGTCCGCCTGTACCTCGAACTGTCAAATAAAGGCGAAAATGCCCCTAAAAAATAGTGCCAGAGTGAAATAACACAGAGGGACAGTGGAATTCCTCTGTGGATCATATTGAGATTGATTCATCACAGCTGCCCCGTGACCACAGAAAATAATAATAGCAGCCGGAGATATTTAGCCTACCATTTGCTCACCCATAAACAGAATGGAAATGAAAGATTTTATCATAGCGTTTCATTGCCAGTAGTCCACACCACCAACTGGGAGAGAAATGAATTCCCCCAACCCTGTCAGCCCTGAGTCACCTCTTTTGTTCCAGATAAAGACATTCCTTGGTCTTTGTACCTTTTTTTCTCAGGAGGTCTGGGGGGGGCTTTGTTACAAACCTACTCCTGGCAGGTCACACAATGAGAACGTATGTACTTAGATTTCACAGGCTTGGCAAGGGAAAATATTTCATCTTACCCACCATTTCAGTGTACTGTGTACTGCTGCAATTGAAAGATCTCAGCTGGGGACTACAGTCTGTTTGTGCTCATACTTGAGCTCTCCTCCGACAATAACATATATTGAAAGTGTTATACTGTATGTTGTGTCTATCTGCTCTTAGTGATCAAACAGTAGGCTCTGGAGATAATGTCCTGAAGTGGGTACATGTGTTTGTTGTACTACCAATAGGCTGAGACCTCATGATAACACTTATATACAATAATGGGTAGATAACTCCCCAAATATAATATGCCATTGATGTTTTATCTGAATATTCAATTTGGTCATGTCAGCTTACAGGATACTCATGAGTGTCAATGATGAGGTGGCGTCCTTCGGAGAGAAACCCACAGTACATGGTCAAAAACAAAAGAGCTGCGCCGCCTTTTGTTTCATGTAACACTAAGTAGCTTTAATAAACAATGATAGGATCAAGTTATTTGTCCCTCTAACCCAGGAGCTTCATACTTGTTATTACTGTAGAAAAGGGATTGGAATAGGCTGTTGGCTTGTATGAGGCCTTCAGTTGCTCTGCTTCTCATCATTCAAGTCATTCAAAGTGTAGTTGTGGTTGATAATGTAACATCAATACGATTACTTTAAAATCCTATTTTGGGGTTATTATATTTTTGGATTCTGATTATGTCTTACAGCAAATACCGCAGTTGTGTACTATATGGTGGAATAATGTACATATGACTGAGACTAAGGCAGTGAGCATATGAAGTGGTGCATTTGGAAAGACAACAGAATTTCCCAATCAATGAACATACGCATTAAGACATCAAATGGTTTTCAAACACAAGGGATTTTAATTTACGATGGGAACTCTGCTATATTCACACTGATAGTTGCGTACTGCACTTGGCGATTGTTCCCCGTTCATGTAACTCAACAATCCATTACGCGGCTGTTGCTTGATAATGTTGATGGCAAATTATTAAATGATGAATGAATTCATGCTCAAAGGAATCACGAGTTGAAATTGAAATTGAACTGAAAGAGTGTGGCTTTCCTGTGTTTATGTGTTGCTGAAAGGGCTTCCGAGCTGATGTATGTGTCAGCTGTTGATCTGACATGGAAACGGTTTCCTTCCGCTTCCCAGTTCATGTTGTAGTGGGTAAAGCGCCACTGCTCATCATATCCTTCAATGAGCATACGCTCCCTCTCTCTCTCTGACGCAGTTATAAAACCATAATGGGAGCATGTCCATCTCCAAACTCGTCCACCCAGAGTGTAGAATGTCAACAAGCTTATCCCAAAGCATGCAAGTTTGAAAACTGGAACACAGTGTGTCTTTACCCAGGAGTGTATTGTTTTTATATAGCCACAGCTCACTGGATATGGCTTTTTAACAGCAAGTCCACATCTGGTTTCTGGGCAGTGTGAACCTAATTGAACACTGGCAAGCTGGAGCCGCTGACCACCGATCCCTGCGCGATTAGCGTCCAGAGGAACAGGACATGCTGTTGAAGGGGATCGTTGTTCCCTTGTCTTTTGTTCCTTTTCGGAAACAGTACGCTGAAGACCCCTGGCCTTACACGGTCAGCAGCTGAAAGCGAGAGGATTGGCACGGTAGATTACAACTCTGTGTTTATACTACAAAAAAAGTCTGCCTAGTACAATATCCTGCTCTGGCTTTAACCAAGGTCTGGAAATCTCGTGCACAGCACACACACACCGGAGTGGATCCCCTCCTTCTACCCCACCTCCTCCTCTTCCCCTGCCAACACAAACAGCAATTACAGCCGGCTCAGACGGACCCTAAAAGAAGTAGGTTCTTGTCTGGAGGAACAGGCACCAATTAGCAGCATTGTTCAAAAAGCAACAGAACCTTCTCTTAATTGTGTTTGCTTGGTCTATCCCCCCATGGGGTAAAAGTCCCGCCTGACTCCAGGTTGATGTGACCCAACGCCACTGAGAGGATCAGTGTGTTAATTTGGTCTCGCCGTGGGATCCTCTGACATCTGGCTCTGCCACGGAAGCTGGAAAACATCTTTAATATCCTCATGACAGTCCCAGGGACATGTGGAAAACATCCTGAGACCGTAGTGTGGAATGACTCTGAAAACTGAAGGCTTGGCGCCATCTTTTTTTGGGGGGGTTGGTGTGATGACAAAGGTTATACTTATGGTTACGCACCTACATGGTTAGTAACTGCAACTTCGTCTCAGCGAAACTCAGGTTCTCTGTTAACGTTGAAGAAAAGTGTAAAATTATCGGAACAAATTGATCGTCGTGATTCTTAAAATAAAATAAAAAGTCTCTCATATTCTTCATTTCTTCTTCATGTAATATTTGCATTCATAGAAGTCATGAAATAGACTTTTATATCAGGATGACCCAGATGGAAAACTTACTTTGTCTCCATGGTAAACTTCTTCTTCTTCTTGCAGCATTAACGTGTGGGCTAACGTTTAAGCTACCTATGCAACATTGTAGTGTGTTTGGTAAAGCTGTCCAACAAAAGCATGGACACGCAGAGGAACAACTGAAAACGCGTCATTAATTTTCATATGGAGGCCAGACATTGGTCCAGCAGGCAGCAAAAATGCATTTTCCCACAAAATGGAGAAATATGACAAATACATTGACTGTGAGCAGCCCAGGAGCCAAACTCAAACTTGTAACAAACCTGAAATCCATTTACTATAGGTGTAAATATTTGTACACATTTGCCGTGTTTGTACAAAATCCACCAGAGAATAGGAACATTTGAATCAAAGGCATCAGAGGTGGTCTTGTTGCAAAACGGACGTAATTAAACAGTGAAATAATAGACGACTAATAATTACTATAGTGTGCAACGAAAGAAACAGCTGAACATTCATGCAGTACTGTTACACGTACTGTTACTGTGGGCAACGTGTAAGAAGACAGCACACAACTAACAAGAAATGCCTGAGCAACGCGGCAAGAAAGTGAATCCACATCATGGTTAAGGGCAGAGGGTAGTGCTGTAAAAACACGAGTGACCGAGAGAAGCAGAAACATGTGAAACGTACTGTTCAGCGTTTATTATGTTCCTCTCATATGAACAAGGCCACAATTATGTGGTGCCGGTGGTTGAAACTGACAAAGAGGATGAGTAAGCCATATTGTGGGACATTTTGTGCCCACTCGTCTTCCAGACATAAGCCCACAGTTCTCCCCAACAGCTGTAAAACACGACCGCAGGCCCGTGGAGGCGCACTGCCCCAAACAGAACAATCAACCCCCGAACAAGGATCATTGTTCTGGGATTTTACCTGGGGTGAAGCCTACGTGGAGGCGCTCAATGTCTCTGTTGTACGTGTCCTTGCAGATGGGGGTTTGTGTGGTGGATTCCGCAGTAGCCGGCCTGGGAGGGTGCCCGTACGCTCAGGGTTCATCTGGCAATGTTTCAACAGAGGATGTGCTGTATATGCTCCATGGCATGGGCATTGAAACCGTAAGTATTTCCTCACTGTGCTCTTCGAGAGGCCTCGTGGTATTTCATGTCTTTGTGATCGCAAGGGCATCACACCAACCCAGACAATCTGTTGGAGATCGGATACATGAACGGGTTGTTCTCCTGTAAATGTACTGTCAACGTTTATTTTTATAATGTCAGTGGTTTTGCACTACTTGAGCCCACAGTATTTGTATGCTCTGTCTCAGCAACAATATATTTAACATTTGCTACCCCTGCTGGTAGAACCTTTCCACTACAGTTTAATAATATATCACTTCTTGCTGTTTATACCTCCATTTAAGTTCATGAACAGACAATCTCTGTTACTACTGGCACTACTGTATCATAATTGTAAAAAGGCCAAATCACCTTGTGGAAATTACAACTACAGGTGTATAGATGTATAGATACATTTATAGATAGATAGATAGATAGATAGATAGATAGATAGATAGATAGATAGATAGATAGATAGATAGATAGATAGATAGATAGATAGATAGATAGATAGATAGATAGATAGATAGATAGATAGATGTAGAGTAGTAGATTATAGATATAGATAGATAGATAGATAGATAGATAGATAGATAGATAGATAGATAGATAGATAGATAGATAGATAGATAGATAGATAGATAGATAGATAGATAGATAGATAGATAGATAGATAGATAGATAGATAGATAGATAGATAGATAGATAGATAGATAGAT
>OMOT01049042.1:1592-18033 GCA_900312575.1 Acanthochaenus luetkenii
CAGTATATCCCGTAAGAGCTGGGAAGAGCTCGTTCTTCTCGTGGTCGTGCTTGCTGGGCTCTGGCTAACGTTAGCTGCTGCAGTGAACCCCTTCTCCTGACTTTGATGGCTTTCTTCAGACCCGACTGTTCGACTGGTGTCTTCCTTATTCTGGGGCTGAGTTGATTTAAGAAACGTTATCCATAAGTTAAATATTGGTGTGACTACCATTGAAAAGCGCAACTGTGGTAATGACATACGCGTGAGTAGGCCTACGTACAAAACAGCGCAGACAACACAAAACAGCAACCGATGGAAGAATGGAGATCTGTCATCTCGCCCTTCACGCCATATCAATCTCTAGTCGCGGTGCAGAACTCCTCCGTCGCACCAGACATCAGATATATACAACGATGTTCCGGGCTGCAGTGCAGCGAGAGTTGTGGTGCCATCCGAAAAGTAATGACTGGTGGGAACATGTAGTCCTCGGGACTTTTGATGACAGATGGCTTGTGAATTTCAGAATGCACCGGGGAACGTTATGTGTCGCGTTGTGAGTGACGTAAGGGCCAGTTTGAGTGGCTAGAGCGTCCAGACTGAGACACATACCGCATTTCAAACCACCTATGAATGTGGTTCAAATCTGATCAGCAAAAATCAGTTTCCATGCTGAGCAGCATCTTGCTCAAGGACACTTTGGCCGTTGCAGGGATTGAACTCGTGACCTCCAAGCCATCCCACTGGCCTCGGCTTTAGACACTAAACAGTGGACAGTTGTCTGAGTGCAACATGCGCTGCAGGTAGCAGGTCTGAGAGCGGGGCGGGGTTGAGGGAGGAGAATCCTCCAGAAATGCCATCTGTGTGTAATTACAGCTCTGGGCTTCAGCTGGATCTCTTTGCTCCACTCTGAGCCTGTTGCCTCCTGACCAACCTTACTGCCCGGCTAATAGGCTGTCTCATTACAGTACGGCATTTAGCAGACGCTTCTATCCAAAGCGATTTACATACCATCATGTATATATATATGGGAAAGGTGAAGGAGGGGCAGTGCGGGCAGGTTCCTGCAGGGGCGCTAGAGCCCAGAGACAACCCTCCGCCCCAATCAGCGGCAGATGCGAGGCAGCTGAGCCCATTAGGAGGATCGGGCAGGGCCAATCCAGAGAGAGAGCGGCAGGGTTTAAAAGGGGAGAGGAAATAGAGAGAGAGGTGTGTTGGGAGGTAGTAGAGAAAGAGGGAGCGATTGTAAGAGCGAGCGAAGAGCGAAGAGCAGCGAGCGAAGAGCAGCGAGCGAAGAGCAGCGAGTAAGCGCGCGACGGACCGGACTGAGGACCCTGCTGTGTGCCGAACCCCTGACCATCGGAGGACCCTTCTTGTGCTTGACCATCGCCTGTCTGACTACCCTTCTCCTGCCTTGACCCCTGGACTGGACCACGACCACCCCACCCGGAACATTGAGTATACGGGGCTAACCCATTCCCTCCCCGAAACAGGAAAGAAAGAACGGTTTGAGGTAAATCGCTGTGTGGACATTATCTGTGTTATTGCCGGCCCGGTGGACACTCCCTTTTCCCCCGAGTGTGCCAAAATATACTACATCAACGCATACATCATATACTAACTACATCATATACATACTACTCTTTTTGACTGTGTGAGGAAACCGGAGCACCCAGAGGAAACCCACGCAAACACGGCGAGAACATACAAACTCCACACAGAATGGACCGGGGTGGAGATTCAAACCCACAACCTTTTTGCTGTGAGGCGACATTGTTAACCACTGAGCCACTGTACTGCCCACCATGTTGTCTCCTGCATCACGGCGTACCATCTTCTTTTAGTCAGAGAGCTGTTAAATGCTTTTCTAGTTGATTGGATTTGAGCGTAAGAGAAATCTGATAATGTTTTATGAATGGATGATTTAGGATCTAGGTGTATTTTATGGGCTATTGTTTTTTTTCCCCAACACTTTCATTTATATGACAAGTAGCTTATTTACAGTACCACTTTTTTCTACCCACCACCCATTCAGATTTCTTCTAGCATTTGCTGTCAATCCAAAGGTGAGACTGCCTCATGGACAACATGGCCATTATGTTTGTAATGCTATATAAAATTCAATTTAGCGTAAGTGGCCCTGTCTCAGGGGGGCAGTCCAGCATGTTAAATGTAAATTAAATGTGGAGAAGCTCATCGTGTCCATGTGCCGCCTCCCAAGTCCACCAGTCTGACACACTATGTTCATAGAATGGAACATAACTTATGCAGGCATTTAGCCGTGGCTGTTGCACAGTGACAGTTAAGCTATTAATCATAATCACCAGAGTACCGCCACCTCCATACACACTTTCACACACACTGCATGTGGGTCACACACACACTGCATGTGGGCCTCCCATTTGCTCAATTACATTTTATGGCTTGTGTGTGTATTTGTGTACAGGTTGTGTGTGTGCAAATTAGTGTGTGTGTGTGTGAGAGGTTGGGATGGCATGACAAGACATACAGTATGACATCACAGGAAATCTGTCATGTTGTCAGAATCACAAATATCAGTGGTGACAGTTTAAGACATACAACATCCCTGTGGTTACACATCCCATGCTGACCATCAATAACCAGGCATGGATGCATAGCTGCGGGAACATGTTACACACTCTCCAATTGCACACTGCATCACTAATAATCTGCTGTTATCCATATTAGTTAAAAACAGAAATATTACACTGCTTACCCAGGGCTTCTCAAGAATTCTATGGGCTGGTGCCACTCAATTAACACTATAAATTAACCTAATTACACATATCCAACTATGCCAAAAAATCACAACGCACGTAATTACAGGCTGGTGACCGTGGCCTACACTTGAACAAATAAAAGCAACAGAACAAATTGATACCAAATTAACTAATCATCAAGTCATTATCAATCTGTCACCAACTGGCTCGGGGTTGTGAAGAAAAAAAAGGGAGACCACACATGAAATGGAAGATTAAATAAAGTGTATTTTAAACTACTTATTCAAAACTAAATAAAATATGGGTATGTTAGTCAGTAGTATCCGTTATGTGCGCAGTCCTTGGATGTATGAGCTGTATGGTGTAAAATTAAGTTTTACCAACCAAAACAGGCCCGGCGGCCCAAAAGTGGAGAACTGTAGAAGGGCTGAGAGGACAAAAAGAATGAGAGCTGTCATCCTTAAATATACCAGAAAGGTGCCAATCCAGGTGAGCCACATCAGGCTTGATGTTGACCCCACCCACCTGCCTGCTAGTCTACTGCAAAAGGAACGCCACAGGTTAAACAGCAAGCTTGTGCAACATTTCAACATTTCCCTATTCTTCTGTTTTTGACCTCTACACTGAACCTTATAAAATGAAACAATTATTTGTTGTGAGGATGATGTCAGAAACATTAAATTGAATCAAGTCAAGTACAGGTCATAAAAAACATAATGTAACCGCACTATACTGTAGATCAGGGACGTTGTTATAGGATTTCAGAACATTACCCACGTAGGGAGGCATCTTGCCCTGGATTTAGGTTGCTGTCTCTCTCCTCTCTCCTCCCCTTCTGAATTCCTCTCTTGCCTTCTCTTATTTCTCTCCTCCCCTCATCTCTTTGTCTCTGTCCTCTTCTCCTCTCTCTTGCTCAGTTCAGTTTGCTCAAAAGATAAACAGAGAAACACAATTATTAATGATTCTATACAAATGTAAGGGCTAAGCTATACAGTATGTACTTGACACTCCTCACTCTCTACTGTAAAAGACGATTGATTAAATATGATATTATTACAACCTAATAATAAGCTAATTTGGTTTCTTTGTTAGGTATGGAAACTTAACTTTAAAGCTCTATGTGATTACTTTTAATTGCTACTAGTGTTGGAGTTGGCATTTCCAAGCTCCAACAAAACCATCAACGTAACATGAGACCCTCTGGAACTGCCAATCCTGAGCGGTGGTGTACTGGATAGTACACTGTTGGGAAATAGTAGTGTCGCACGGGAAGTGGTACTATATTAGTAGACGCTAATGCTAACTACCATCGACACCGTGGACGAAGCTGCTCAAGCGAGCTCTGCTTTCTCATTTTATGTAAAGGATGTATATAAGGTGCACAAATTATACAAAATAATGTTGATACCATTCCGCTTGTTTTCACACACTTATCCAGCTGGACACAGCAGCACACGCTTGTTTGTTGTCTTGATGTCATTACGTCATGACGTCATGTGTGTTTGTAAAGTAAATATTTTGCTGGTGAATATTTTAGTTAAAACTATATTGAGCTAGCAGAGCAGTTCTTTGCATAATAGTTGTGGAATGTATTAAGCTCTTCCACCACAGCATCAGTTGAATTGTTAAAACCCTTTGTCAACAAGCATTTTAGTAATTCATTTTGTGACGGGATTAACACTGCACAGCGGTTTTCCAAGTGGGGCCCAGAAATCCCAGAATTATGAAAAGTTCAATTACTTGAATTTCTTCATTAGCACCATGAAATGATAGTAAACACAGTTAGCAGATGGCTTTTGGCTAAATGGCTGCAGAATATTTGTCTTATGATTGAACATTTTAGAAAATATACCAGTATTTCATAATTTTTGCAATAAATGTCTGTTTCTTGTGATATAATAAACATGTAACCCATGTGCTTACTTCAACTAATAAATATAGGTATTCCAGTGACAAGGCAGAAAAACATACTCCTTTTGTCTCAGAAACCACCATTCCGGGACGCCAGCAGGACGGGGTCCCAGGCGGCAGCCCTTTGTTTTTAGGGGTCACAACTGATTAAGGTGGAGATCCACAATGCATTGTCTAAGGGATGTGGTGGATTGGTTGTCTTTACTTGCATGCTAATGGCTTGGTGATTTGTGGTATTGTGTGGTTCTGGCTCCTCCATAGGCCAGAGTGGATTTTGGGTCATTAATCTCCATAAGGAGAGGAGACAGCACAGGCAGGGCATGTTAAGGAGCCTCCACATATGATGCATCATCACCAGCAGCCTGCCTGTGTACACAAAGGATCCCTTAACACCCACAGAGCCTCAGAAACTCCCAAAACAATCAGATTTATTGTAAGATGACACCAAAGTCACTTCCCCTCAGAGTAACTCTTGTGACTACAGATGACGACTGTTGTGATCATAAGTTTTTACTGCGTACCCGGTGAACGATATCTCCAAGGGAATGGCAAGGAGATCATCTTGCAATGATTATGGGATTGCTTTTCTCCCTCCCTGCTGCATATAATCTGATAGACCAATCAAGGACCAAGAGAGACTTAGACAACAGAGCAATGCTGTTGTATAGCAGGATCATAAAATATCAGCAAAATGACTGTACTGTATCCAATGCAGGTATAGGCCTTTTTTCTCTGGCAGTAATTTATTAGGTGCAGCTATGTCATCATGGCCATGTTTGAAGTGGATCCCTCATTAATCCCTTAATTAACTGACCCAATCATCTACTGAAGCATGCACAATGTCATTTTTACTAACTAAAAGTATTGTGGAACAGCAAAAGAACGACTCGAACACACCTTTTCTTTAAGGTGGTCTCATGGTTAGAGAGGTTGTCCTTTAATTGGAAGGCCTAGGTTCAATCTCTGTGAAAAAGAGTCCATCTCTAGCAGATAAGCAGAGTTTGTTGTTAGATAAATCATCCTGTGACTAGAAAGTCTCAAGTTTGTTCCTCTGTAATGTGTGCAATCCAGGCATAGGTATTGTTTTTCTCTGACGGTGTATTATTGGGTGCAGGCTGTGTCAGCATGGCCACATTTGAAATGGATCTTTCACTAATCTCTCGTTCATCAATTGTATCCCCTTGGAAGGCATACATGACTTTTACAACTAGTGTAAGAAATAGACACTTTGGCTGAAGCAAGGATTATACATGTCATCCTCCAGTCATTTACATTTAAGGCACTTAATTGATGCCGTTATCTAAAGCGGTGGCTGATAGGTGCAAATGCACTACAAGGGCCCAAAGCAATTGCATTAAGAAAAACGTGCTGCAACTTCAGGAACAATGGAAATAAAAAAAACACGTACACAAAACCAAAGCAAATACAACAATGGAAACGTGCTGCAAAAGAAAAAAATGCGCTGCAGAATTCCAAAGCAAATACATTAACAAGAAATACGCTGTAAATTCAAAAACACATACAAACCACAAAAACGAATGCAACAAAAAGCACTTCAATCAATACAACGGAAACGCTCCAAGTTCTCTAGGGGAGCGCTAAGCGTAATAGGTTGATTTTCAACATGAGAGAGAGCGAGAGTGTATTTGGTTTGGCAGCGGGAAGTAGAAAGCTCCCTGTCACCTGCTTTGTCTGTCTTCTTATAAAGATTGATACCACCACACACCACAGAGACGGGCAGAGACCACACATGGCTGTTTCAACTGAGACTCACACTGCACCAGGAGCTCTTAAACAAGCACAACAAGGCTTAATAGGGCTTAATATCTGAATCTCTCTCTCTCTGCAGCGCATTCTCTTAATGCTTTAGACACCGTATAGATCAATAAAATCACTGGCAATGTAAAATCAGCAGTGCAAAGTTCATGGCCTTAATGCCTTTACAATATTCCAGCGACCATAATCAAGAGCAAAGTGCAAGGGAAATAAATAGAATAAGGGGTAAGGAGAGAGTTAGAAGGGATTTTTATTTATTTGTGAACAACTAGAGAGTAAGCAGAGAGGGGGTAACATTCAGTGGGGGACAGGGTGACATGAGGTACATCTTGGAAAGATTAGTTTTCGGTCTGCAATGGAAGATGGATGGAAGATAGGGAGTGACTCAGCTGTTCTGACTGGGGTGGGGAGGTTATGGGATGGCCTCTCTAACCATTTGGCCACCCTGTCATCGATATAGTTGTAACTTACAAAAATAACCGGTAGTAAAGAATTTCCACACCGAGGATACCAGGATACTCTTACAGATAAAACAGCAATTCAATGAAGCAGGGCAATCAAGGCGGCAAAGTCTAGACACGTTACGTGACTGGTTGTGCCTTGGTATCCTTTTCCCACTTTCTTTTTTCACTTCTCAATTCACAGACCTCAAAGAACATTTGAAAAATTTTCGACGTAACCGTTGTGATCTAATGTTGCGTTGCTGATGATACAAAGGCTATCAGGATTTATTTAAAACGGTTTGTTTTGAATAAAAGGGATATTTTCACATTATGATTGGGAGTGACTGTCCCAAGGTTCACTCTGTTCTCTGGTGCTACAACGATAGGTCAGGTCTGCATACATTTTATTGGAGCACAGTGCTTTGAATCCATACGCCCTGCTGTGTTTGTGCTAGATATACAGGCCCTGAATAAAACATGAGAAACTGGGCTCCACATTGGCTCTAATAGACAAGAGGTAACACCAGAGTTAAGACACGATGCAGGACAGTCAGATGTGGTCTGCAACAGTGGAGCTTTGCAAATACATTTAGTCTAAATAGGTGGACGTGTCCTCTTAATACTGTAGTGTAAATAGTTAATAATAGTGCCCGGTTGCAATATAATTTAGAGTTAGCTTCGATTTGAACAGGAGATTACTTTATGCAAAGGAATATGTTAGGGATTAAGGATCTGTTATCAGGAGAGAGATCAGCAGAGAGGTTCCCTGTGCATCCTCTGTGTGAGACCAGGCTGGGAAGCATTATAATACGTCCTTACAAAATTTCCACTCATATCATTTAGCATCGCTAAAGGCCCTCTAATATATCCTGTTGCTAGTGCCACTAACCGAAGCCCTTGTTGATAATATAACATGAACTGTGTCGGACTCAGGTAAACACTGTGCCCAGAAAGCTTTGCCCGTCTTTGATCAGTAGCCTGAGGTGAATACTATGACAAATCGGTCAATTTCTAAACAGCTGATAGAGAGCGGGCCAGCCCCACCACCAGTGTTTGGGAATCTAACACTGGTACAAATCAGAGAGGAGACTGCTCTGGCGTCCCTCAGACATGTCTATTTGAAGACATGTAAGGGAACATTCAGTGGTTAAAAGTGAAAATGAACGTGGGGGCAGCATAGCAGGGCTCATTACAGAGACAGGCCGCATGTGCTTACCCACCAGGCGGTGCAGCAGAAAAGTTGGAACGTTACAGGGAATTCTTAATGGTGGCATTGCCGATGGTTTGTTTGTGTTGGCACATTAGAATGTCATTAAAGATATTGGTTGCATTCAGCCGGGGCTGCTATTGCTGTGCTATAATGAAATGCTTTGGAATGAGGCCATGATGAGTTGTAAAAGGTCAGCTTCAGGGAGGACAGCAGCAACATCTCACACTTTTATCGTTGTGTTTTCAAAAGGGCTGCACTGTCACGGTAAATCTCACTAACAACTGTGCAGCCATTGATTTTCTACTATGGTCATTGGCAATACATTGATTGGATGATTCAAAGTATGCTAAACCAAATTGAACATGTCCATAGTGTAAGGTATCATTTTAATGACACACATTTGTCACTTTATGGGCAAATCGATCCCTCTAAGTGTGTAAACAAAATGTGTGATGCATGCAAAATAACAGTAGTGGTTATTGATCTAATATTGCAAAAACAATACAATGGTAGTGATTATTGCTGTAATATTACAAAAACTCCAAACAAATAAAATAAAAGCAACAGCCATATTCTTTGGCGCTATGGATTCCTTGTGTTGAGTTCAATCCTTGCACAGATGAAGTGATTGCATGTTGGGTTTACCAAATGGTTTAGGACGGAGCACAGAGGTTGTTCAGATAGAGATTCATTGCCCCTTGGATTCAGGTCATTTGTCTTCCAAATGAAGATTCCTTTAAGAAGCCATTGAGAACAGCTTATGTGATCTCTCCTGAGCCACAGGATATTGGCATAGCCTGACTAGCAATAGCAGACCCAATAAACAAACAGCAAAGAAAATGACTACATGACAGAGCCCGAGAGGATCAGTGCGGAGGGGGGGAGAGTCAATCCCATATTGATTGCCTTCCCTCGACCAGAGTCCATGCACACCGTCCTTTGCTGTAGCCAGGATCTTGGCATGTTCTTCATAGATAGGCTGATAGTTGCTATACTGTGTAAAAGCCACAGTCAACCTTAGATTAGAAACTTTGTCGAGAGCAAGTGAAAGAGTTTGTGCTGTATTGGAGTCTGCTGACTGGCTGCGTCAAAGTGATCCCAACCCCCTGTGAGGGATTGGATCCCTCGTGCGGCATTTAAAACCTCATCTGTCCGCGGCCTCTCCATATGGCTGGATGTGGAGTGGTAGAGCACCTCTAATAACCTTTATGGTGCTGCTTGGGGCCCAGGGAGCTGCCCGCATAATCATCTCAGCTCAGACAGAGTGCTGAAATCATTCATCAGCTGAGCATGCTGGGGCTGGGCTGGTGTCCTCGTGACCCCATGGCACAAGTTATCTGTTTGACTGGGAGTGGCTCAGAGCTTTCCCTCCAGGACAATGATGCTCTGTTAATTAAAATCCATCTGAGATGGGAGGCCCGTGATTGGTTCGGACCCTTCGAATATGTCAGTGTGTCTTTACTGTGCAGACTTGGGTCAAATAGTGTTTGCAAACGCTTTATATGGTTTGTTTCACACTACTGTGGAGCCAGATGGATAGGGATTGCTACATAGGACAATAGAATCTGCCAGCATTTTTTAACAATCACAGGATCTCGTCTGTTCCTGTGCCATTCGACATAGTAACCGGGAATGGACATCTAGGGGATAACTGATACTGCCTCCCAGGAAGATTTGTTGATAACCAGGTACAGGGTATTTCTCCAGGGTGCTGGGTCAGAGCCCAACCCTGGCTTCATAATATAAACAGGAATGAGGGACAAGCCCAGGGCCATTCTGCAGCAAGCCTCAGTGGGATTGAGCTGATGAATAGAAAACCACTGCCAACAAACATCATTCAAATCAAGTTTTTCTCTCTAGCCAGATCCCCAAAGTAAGTGTCAGCTCCTGCTGAATCAGAGAGTCAAAGAGTAGTGAGATGTGTATTTTGGAGACTCATATCCATACCCTTCTAAATGTTGCCTCAGACCTCTTGAATCTGAAATCCATATGGGGCAGAATTTGCCCGCGTGTATTCCATGGGGCACGGACGGGTGAGAAAGGCAAGGCAAGGCAACTTTATTTATATAGCACATTTCATACAACAATGGCAATTCAAAGTGCTTTACACAGAGCATACAATAATACAGTGTAAAAGGAATAGGTAAGAAAATAAAAATAAGTGTATATATAATAAAAATAAGATATAAAGAGTAAAAGAGTAATTAAAAGTGCAAGTGTTTAGTCACAGATATTGCTAAACATGAAGGTTTTAAGCCTAGTTTTGAATATATTTAGAGTTTGGGCCTGTTTGAGTTCGTCAGGGAGTTTATTCCAGCTACATGAGGCATAGTGACTAAAAGCTGCTTCACCATGTTTTGTTTTCACTCTTGAAGTGTTTACCAGACTGGACTCAGCTGACCTTAGGGTGTCTAGCTGGAATGTAAGGCAGCAGAAGGTCTGATATGTATTTTGGTCCAAGACCATTTAGTGATTTATAGACAGAAGTACTTTAAATTAAATTCTCTGACAGACTGGTAGACAGTGTAGAGATCTGAGAATTGGTGTGATGTGTTCATATTTTTTTGTTTTTGTTAAGACTCTAGCAGCGTTTTGGATGAGCTGCAATGTGCGAACAGCCCCTTTAGATAGGCCTGTCAGGAGACCATTACAGTAATCAAGCCTACTAGAAATAAATGCATGGATGAGCTTTTCAAGGTCTTGTTTAGACATTAAACCTCTAATTCTGGCTAGAAACAGGAAACTGATTTTCAAAATATTCAATTAACGTCTGCCTGTTGTTTTCTGTGTCTTCCTCGCAAAGAGCCAGCTGTTCCTGAAAGGCAAGCGGAAGGGAGAGGTGGTAGGAATTCTCTCGTCACTCTGTGTGCCCTGAAACTTGAACAGCATGCAACATTTTGACACATGCTTGTGTGACCTGGATTGTACCCATTTTCTTTCTCTCTGGCTCTCTATCAACCATTGCTGAAATATAGCCAAGCTCTACTGTTGAAGAGGCTGCTCAGTGGATTATTTTAATTTACCGTTTTAATTTTAATTTACAGGGACATAAACAAAAGAAAACTGATACTTCGAAAAAAGTGATCTCTGGTAAGCATGATTAAGCCGATGTTGGTACGTAGCTAAATTAAATGTACTGAGCTACTAGTTTAAATTCAAATGCCATGGATGTGGTAGTATTATACTGGGTATGATATGTATACAGGGAATGAAACGGGGCACACATTTTGATTTTCATAATGAATACATTAGTTGTAATTAATCAATAAATGGCAAATCAAATTAATATCAGCCTCCAGTTGTGTTATTCACTATTTTAATAATTAGGCTATTTATCTATTTTGCTGAAGCTTCAAAATAGTTTGGGTAGCTACTTTTGAAATATAGACTAGGTACATTTTGCTTACCAAATAATAAACAGGGGACATGTGGAAAATAGTTTAGTTGATCATGCTTGTTAGTTCATGACCAAATAGCTTGACATCGGGAACAACCGAACATGATGTCTGCAGCGCTGCTTGAAGGACACGCCCCCTGGTGACGACAGGCAGTGAGCAGCGAGCGGCCACTGACACAGGGTTAGAGAAGTGGGTTTGGGACTGGACATGTGTTGAGTCGAATCCCTTGACTGGCTGTGAAAATGCGGGCAGGGAAACTAAATGAGCAAGGACTTCACCTCCCTCAGGATCTATTGCTGTAGTAGAGTGACCAACAGTAAATGTCTGGCTTATTTCTGGATATGCACAGTTACACATACACACACAATTAATAGACACATTTACATATGCATGCACCAATACTAAAAAAAAGAGGAGTTTCCATCCATCCATCCATCCATCCATCCATCCATTGTCTATACCTGCTTACTCCTATTCAGGGTCACGGGGGGCTGGAGCCTATCCCAGCATTCATTGGGCAGACAGGAGTTTCCAAAACATCCACAAATGATTGTATGATATAGAGAAAATGTGACTCCTAACAACCGTGCAAGACCTGGTAGACCACCAAAACTATCACCATCAGATAGACATTACATAAAGCTGTCATCTTTGTTTCAGATCTGAACAAATCCACAGGGTGTTGTCTGTCGATCCTTCCACTGTGAGAAGGTCTGAAAGGATGTGTTGCTGTCAAGAAGCCACTACTGAGAAAAGGAAAAGGTTTTATGGACTGACGAGTCTCAGTTTGAGATGTTTGGAAGTAACAGAAGGCAGTATGTACGCCACCGAAGCAATGACAGACTCTCGGAACTGTGTCAGCGACCATCAGTCAAGCATGGTGATGGATCAGTGCAAGCTTGGGGATGTATAACAACATCTGGAGTTGGTGATTTGTTTTTGATTGAAGGCATCATGAATGCTGAAAAATACAATCATATTTTAATGGATCATGCAATACCCTGTGGGTAATGTTTGATTGAGAACAAATTAATTATACGGCAGGATAATGACCCGTGCTTTTTTTTCTGGCACTGAAAAATGAATAACTTGCACTTAATGGTCATTTTGACTGGAAATGGAATAAACTAAAGGGTGGTCTCTGACTTTTGCACAGTACTGTGTGATACATGTATGAGATTACATATATGATTACATAAACATATGTACTGATATTATTGAACATGCCCCGACAATCATCGACCTGCATCCCTCCCTTCACTGTGATTGTGCACGTGGGGACAAATGACATCATGACGAGATAGTCGCTCAAAACTTCACCACGACTTAGAGTCACTAGCCTTATCCATTGAAAGCCTTGGGAAAATATGCTTTCTGTCTGGTCCCATTACGACCTTGAGGAAGGGATCTGGACGCTTCAGCCGCCTTCTCGGGTAACATAACTAGTTATTGAATTTCTGTACTGCGACTGGCTATGGCTTCATTGACCACTTTGATTCTTTTTGGAATAGAATAGATCTATTTAGAAGAGATGGTATCACCCAAATACAAATGGAACAAAGCTATTTGTCACTAATGTTTTCATGTTTTAACTACTAACTCTGACTGACCTATGCCTCAGCAGGGCCCCATCCCAATAAAATCCTTCTGCTCATAGCAGACCTTTTTGTATCATATCAACCATTTGCAGAAGGGGTCCTGCTTCTGGTTTAGCATCTGCATCTGTCAAACGGGCTGTCTCTCACACAGAACACTGTAATCATCATTTTAACAACCTTGTGCTGCTGAAGAAAGCAAGCTCTCTCTTGAAGCCTTTTAGTCATTTTAATCAGTGGCCATCTTCAAGTAAAAATGTTGGTTTTTTGTCTTTTAAATGTAAGATCTCTGGCGAAGAAGTCTTTTATATGTCAAGATTGTATTATGCTCAACAATATGTTATGGCTGAGCCCTGGAGATTTGATTCCTCTAAATGAAGCCTGCCCACATTCGTTCATTTATCTGCAACAACCTATGTTGACAGGCCGTGGAGGTGGTCTAGCTGTTCTATATAATGACACTTTTAAAAGCTCTAAAAGTTCCCTTGACAGTTTTACCACCTTTGAGATCCTTCCCTTTACAATTCACGATAAGACCCCCATACCGTGTATCTTAATTTATAGACCTCCTAAGTTTAACACTTTTTTTTAATCGATTGCTATGACATCATTCTTTTCCTGGTGATTTCAATATACATGTCTGCTGTCCCACTTCATTTCTTTTGTTTCTGATTTGTTTGAATCTTTTAATGTTGCTCAGTTTGTTAGTGGGCCTAGTTACTCCAAAGGTCATACTCTAGACCTGGTGCTTTCTTTTGGTATAACTGTGAATAACTTGATAGAATTCCCTCCATCTGACCACAAAGCTGTGGTTTTTCAGACTTCCCTTTCACCTCCTGGGCTCATGACCCCTGTTTGCATCCGATCTCGCCCCCTCATTGATATGTCAGCTCCTCGGTTCTGCCAAGCTTCTCTGGCTGGTTTTTCTAGTGTCTCTGTAAACCCTCATCTCCTCTTACCTAGTTACATATTTTAATAATACATGTCTTCATATCTTAGACTCCATTGCACCCGTTAAAGACAGGAGAGTGAAACGTAATGCCTCTCCCTGGTTTAATGACCAAAGGAAAGCAGAAAGAAAGTGGAAAACTTCCTCCAACTCAATGATTGATTCAAAAACTGAGATCCTTCTGTTCCCCCTCTTGCACTACCAGTGTCTTCCATTCAAACCTGGGCTGTCTGTCCTCTAACATTAAGGACACTGCCAGAAATGTGGGCGTTATTTTTGAATCCAACCTTTCTTTTGATAGCCAAGTGACTACGGTCATACAATCATGCTTCTTCCAACTTCATTGCCAAAATTAAGCAATTTTTAACCACTGCAGATCTCGAAAAAGTCATCCATGCTTTTATTTCATCTCGTTTGGACTACTGCACTTCTCTGTATTTAGGGATGAGCCAGAAGACAATCTCCCGCCTCCAATTAATCCAAAATGCTGCTGCTAGGCTCTAGACTAATTCCAGGAGATGGGAACATATTTCACCCATCCTCGCCTCCCTTCATTGGTAGCCTGTGAGTTTTAGAATTGATTTGAAGATTTTGCTGATAACGTATAAGGCTTTACAGGGTCAGGCTCCTAGCTACATTTTAGATATGCTGGTCCCTTATGGGCCACAACGCAGCCTGAGATCCTCAGGCGGGGGTCTTCTAGTCGTTCCAAATATCGTCTCATTACCAAGGGTGACCGGGCTTTTTCAGTCCGGGCCCCTCAGCTGTGGAACTCGCTGCCTCGGCATCTCAGGCAAGCAAAACCTATAGTGTCCTTTAAATCACTTCTTAAAACTCACTTTTATACAAAGGCCTTCTCATAGTTTTATTGATTTATTCTTTTATCCACACCTTTTTACTTGTGTTTGATCAATTTTTTGTAAATAGTTTTAACTATAATTATATTCTATATTTTTGGCTTGCTTATTCCTTGCTGTGTTTTTATTGTAATTATTATCCTTTTTGTCTCTTATTTTAATGTAAAGCACTTTGTAACTTGTTTAGAAAAGCACTATATGAATACCGTTTATTATTATTACTTTAAAAAAGTCCCCTAAAATCATCTCATGACTCCCAGGTTGAAACCCACAGGTGTAATAAACATTATGAGGCGAGGACAACGCATGGACCATGTCAATGATGATAAGTATTTGTAGCCAGCACAAGGATACATCATCCTCCACCCTGACAGTTTTTTGCATTAGCAGTGTCATCCAGACTAGATATGGACACTGTAGATCAAACTAGGGAGCCATTTTCACCGCAGCACTTTGCGTCTCATACATCAAGGCAGGCAAGCCTTTCCTGTCCCAGTGTTTGTTACTGCAGTAACAACAGACATGTCTGCAACTGTCCGTAATGACTGTTGCAATGACACACAGAGGTTGCCTAGTAACAAGACTCCCATCTCCATTACCCTGACCACCCATCCCTGTGCTATAGCCCCATGTGTGAATTATATGGTAATAATAATAATAGGGTAGATAACACTGTGATTCCATAACATATTTTACAGGCACATGACTCTAAAAGCACTTCATGTAGTGTAAATAAGCACAGCAATAAACAGGCCATAGATAAATGGCTCGGCCCTTGAAAAATGTCCTCAGCTGGTTTGTCTCAAACCATAGGGTCACTGGCGGTTCACTGCAGCTCCAGAAGAACAGACACAAATGTAGTTCACAGTTACTTTGTATTTATACTGCATCTTGAGAAAGGCCAAAGCACATTTTCAGTGTAAAACCTGGCTCTACATTTTGTGTATGTGTGTGTTTGTGTGTGTGTGAAAGGTGGAGGAATTCAATAGTATAAATGTTATTTCTTTGAATTTGAACACTGATCCAGTTAAGGAATGTTGTTTAAACTTTAAAGAACATCCCAATCTTGCAGAAAAATACCAAAATATTTTTAGGATAATGAACAAAAGTAGATTCACAATTACAAATTACACCAGAGACTAAAATGACTCAATAATACACACTTAACCCTGTAAGACCCTACGTTGTATAGTTACAACATCTTTATTTCTTCCCCAAAAAAAGGTATAAATGTTTCGTTTATTATTTTATTTTTCACATTAACATAGTCATTGGGTCCTATTGTTCAGTCTCACAATGCTATTGGATAGGACATTTGTATATAAGTCCCGCCCACAGGTCATGAACTTTCACAAGCTGCAAAACTTTGGCTGAGCAACAACACTTCATTTCATTGGACTGTATTTATCAGATTTAAGTAAGTAAAATGCCTTTAATAATTTTTTGGGTGATCATTACACTGACTAGAACATGTACATATGTAGTTATTGTGAAATACATTCCCCAAATGTAAATTAGAGCATGTTGTATACTTGTTGTACTTGTACAACACTGGGAAAGTGTGGTAGTCAAAATAGCCATGTTG